>JANJYP010041012.1:0-17070 GCA_024605115.1 Rastrelliger brachysoma | reverse complement strand
ATATTAATGATGACAAATTGACACGATTGTTGTGGTAATCGTAAATTTCATAGTCAGTGTTATTTTGTAGCCAGCTGTAATCCTAAATAACTATACATTTAAGAAGGTACTCCCCACTCATTGAAGTTTTGTTAAGCGTCCAATGTATTTTTATAGTCCAATATACAGTGAACCAACACCCAGAAGACTTGTGGTTAGTAAGCTATTAACTTTGGCTTTATTGTCCTGCATGTGACCAGATTACTTTTCACCAGCCAATAGTCTGCAGCAAACATTGCTGTCCTTTTTAACTACTGCACTAAAGTTTCAAATATCTGGCAATGCTGGTGTCTTCTTTGACATAACAGAATAAAAAAGAGTGGAAACAATATAATGACACAATATAATAAGAGTTTGATGGACTCTGATGTTGTTATAAAACTATAGGCTACATGAGGTACTAATGATAATACAAAATAATGCACATATATTTCATTCTTATAGCAAGGTGGTAACTCAGTAGAAGTAGGGTTAGGAATTTTTCTAATAACAATTCATTCAAAATGATATAACAAGTTACACTGTTATCACAGTATGTCATAACTAAGATGTTTTCAGTTTGGCGAAATGATCAGTTGTCATAATATGAATGACATCTAAAAGGTCCAGACAGACAGTCAACCAACAGTCAAACCTTCACGGTGATTAAAACACAACTTTGGTGTTTTTGTTACCCAAATTGCTTCAAATATGTGAAAAAAGATGTGTACTGTGTGTTTACTGAGCTGAACAGTGTTTGATTAACATTAACATCTCACAAGGTGCTACTTTTAAACTCACTTGATACTGCACCAACAAAAATGATAATGGAGTACAGATATTTTGCTTTGGTGCTACAGAAAATTAAATGACAATGAAAAAACATAAAAGACATCTAATGATCACATAGCTTACATGGTGAGAACCAAACCAGACAGCCTGTGTTAGTCTTTTAGCTGCCAAGACAGAGCCAGAAATGAGTTATAAAGAAAATATGAAATAGTACTGCAAATAAAAAACAGCAGAAAAAACATTAAAAAAAAATTAAACTGTATCAAACAGATTTTCATTTTTGCAGTAACTTGCAGGAATTTAATTAAACAAACAAACAAACAAACAAACATTAAATTGACATGTTGTTCCCTGACATCAACACAAATTACATGGAATATTGCATGAAAATGCAACATTATAAACAATAAAAGTGTACAAAAGGAGTGTATCATCTGTACATTATAATGTTGTAGCAAAGTTATTAATGTTAGGTTTTAAACAAGGTTTCACATTAATTCTAATCTCATAAAAACCTCATAAAAATGTCTGTAATCCATGTAAGAAGGTGTTTCCAATGCATTCAAGATATTGATCACAAGAAGACACAAAAAAAGAGACGATGTACAGTCATTTGCTTTGTCTGGTCATCAGGTGCTGCAGATTTTCTCTTTCTAGTCTTCATGTCAGATCAGTTGCCATTGTTTACTGGTCAAAAGTACGGATTCTGCTTTTTATGTGGCTTAATTTAGCTTTCAAATAGTCACAGCGTTCCTTTTTCTCCAGGAAAGCAGGCTCCTGTGAAACACACACCAACACACAGAGTAATTTATCGATCATTAATTTCTTCTCCTTTTAACTTTTCTTCTAATAGCTGGTGCCAGATTCATGATGCAGCTCCGTTAAATGAGAATTTCCAAAGTTATATTATTCGCATCAGCAGACAGCATTATTGGAAAAAGCAAATATTACATGAGTATTTACACAATAGTAGGATCTCTAACACATCCCTGGGTTAAATCTTTTAATGCCTTTCTATTGTTTCAGAGTGAACAGACACAGAATGGAGACTCTATCACTTACACTCTTTTTCTGCTCATATGTCTTCAGGATGCTTTGAATCCTCAGTTGATCCTAAAGAAATGATAAGCAAATGCTTTGTACATGAAAATAACATTCAGATAACAATCTTTATCATGTTGGATCATGTAGAGACAGGGATTTTTCTGTATTTCTCTCATCCAATCATGACCTTTTGACCTTAACTTGCAACATCCTACAACATCCTGGTGTAGTATTTCAAGGAAGTGATTTAGTGCATGGAATATAGTCCACCTCACCTGCTGGCTTTTTCCATCTCTGAGGAGTCGTGCCATCATGCCATCCAGCTCTCTGAATTTATTCAGGGTGGTGCTTACATCTTTATGAAGTTCCTTGTACTCCTCATACTGGTCATTGAAAACAGCTTTGTACTTTTCCCTTTCTTCCATACAGCTGATCTCAGGATACTTCCTAAGGGAATGGATTATAGGGAAAACTGAGAAGTGGTATGATGTGCATGAGCTGATTCTTTTTGTTTCCTTTGAGGTGTCAGATGAAGAGAGAATATGTCTCAATGTATATGCTTAAAAAGTTTACTCACATGATATAGTCTGCAATGATGTGTGCTTTGGGGTTGTATTCAGGCATTGTGGTTCTGTTTAGACTGGCTGGATTTTTACGGACCTGAGAGACAAGCGCACGCTGATTGATGTGATCTTTACTCAAAGACCGATCAATTTCATCCTTGAATGATATGCGCTTTGTTTTTTGGGGAGCCAGAGGGATGGAGGGATAGTACTCTTCTTGAGGCTAAAGGAAAAAGGGTAAAGTATTGTTCAGAAAACCAATGACTGAAAGGTTACAAGGAAAAATAAATAGGTCAAGCAAAATGCCAGAGAAATACAGAAAAGAAGAACTAGAGAGAAAAAATGTTGTCCACTGTTTTGCTTTGACAAGCTGAGCCTGCGAAGCTGCATTCCCTCAACTGGGAGATGATATTATTATGTTCATTCCTGGATTTTCAGCATTCCTATTTGACATCAACTATATTAGCTGACCATGCTATTTCTCACCCATGGTGGCTAAGCTGCACCATAACTGTACTCTATGTTCTTCATTCACAAATAGTAATAAGCTTGATATTTGATGAAGAGACCAATCAGGTTCCTGATAAATATCAACAATAGTGTGTCTGTTTTATTACCACATACAGTGGTGAAAAAACGTTTCCTTAAAAATGTACGCAATCTCAATAGGCAAGAGAATCTATATCCTTAGGCGTGTTTCCTGTGTTTTGTCTCTGAGGAACTTTCAGATGTGCTGGCTTTATATAGACACTAAGCATAGCAACAAAAATTGTCATTAGTGGATCATTGGTACCAAAATGACCCAATACTCAAAATTTTAAGATTTATTTAGAATTTTGGCTTGGACTATATTAAAAGAAATTGCACTTAAAGACCTAAGAATGATTCTTAATGCAATATTTCAAAATTCATGGGGTGTCCACCACAAATGTAGTACTTGTATGTCTGAGACATATGTGTGAATATACATGGAAAGAAATTGATTTGTGTTTGTCCTTATGCCACAATGGACACAGTCCAGTTTTAAAATATTACATTGGATATGCACTGAATTACTAATCTGGGGTATTGTGCAAATCTATATCAAATTATATACCGGTGGCTAGTCCAATGATTAGGACTATACCACATACCAGTGTTGATGTTAGTATACTGATATCAGCTAGCATCAGTTATTTGCTAATAGCAGTATGCTCTCAAATCAAAAGTAAACATATGCAGTGTAGATACCAGAGATATTGAGTTATTTGGGTTACCCAGCATGTCATGGGACACAAGTATCCGCTGCTGTACATATGACAGATACTGTAACAGGTGCAATGTGTTCCTCATAATTCAATGTGCATGTTATATCACCATAGACAGCTTTTCAATAATTTTATTTACTCAGTGGTATCATTTACTGTATTTAAATATGGATGATGCATCTCCACTTCCTACACCCTTCTTATGCAAAAGTGAAGATAAAATATCTACTTTTGGGTAACAGCTATATTGATTTGCAATGTAATTTGGAGCAAGAGTCGGCACAGTAGCGTCTGGTGGTGGGATGAAGGCCTGCAAGACATAACCCCTTAGCTGTGCTGCTGCCGAGCAGAGATTTGAGCGTGGCTGTCTTAACTGTCAATCATGACATCACAAAAATGCACACTTGAACAAAAATCAGTGTGGTAATAATAACTACCTAAAACAACTGAAAGCATTATTAGGAAAATGCATTTGATATGTACTTTGATTTTTCTTTAGTGTGGTGAGATTTATACTGCAGCCAATCACCAGGGTTGGAGATCAAGATTTGACTTAACCTTTGGAGAGCTGTCACAATGTCTGTCTTTTATACAGTCAGTGGGTGGTATAAATTCCTTATATATAATGTTCCTTATATCCTTTTACATTGACAACTCATCACATGCACATATTATGAGAACAGTTTAGCTGACTTCACCTTTAATAATTTGTATTTCTGCCACATTTTTACCAAGAGGACATGGTCAGAAAGGGTAAGAAAAAAAAACAATGATTCACACCTTTAGAGAGAATCCTGGTTGTTTACCATGGCTTTGGCCAGCAGAAAAAGCTGACATACCAATTCCCCAAAAGAACACATTCACTGCAGATTGTCTTGACTGACTTTAATATAAATTGCATTTGCTCTGTTCCTGCTGTTTTGGGCCTGTAGTTGGCTGGTTTGGCTGCAGCTGCTAAAATGGTGCTCGATATAACATATCTACTTAAGGGAACATTTCACAAAAAATGGGGGACACATTTTATATTTAGAGATTTCCCATCTTTCAAACACATAATGTGAC
Organism: Rastrelliger brachysoma; assembly: GCA_024605115.1. NCBI lineage: Eukaryota > Metazoa > Chordata > Actinopteri > Scombriformes > Scombridae > Rastrelliger > Rastrelliger brachysoma. The sequence continues at coordinate 12,344 of JANJYP010041012.1, read as the reverse complement.
TTTAGAGCATGTGTGATAGAACAACAGAAACAGAGTAAAGAAGAAACAGGATGAGTCCAAACAGTAGTTGACTGCGCTCTCTAAGACCAACACTGAAGTGAACATCACATTATTCTCTATTTATATGAGTGGATTTCAACCACACACATTCTCCAAAACATCCAAAATAGTTTTTATAGGGAAAATCAAATGCAGGTCTTCAAATAAGACATGGATATCTTTACATTTTTGAGATAATTGTCATCACACTTTGAATTTAGAAGTGATGTTATTAGAAGCAATTAGAAGCTTCTCTTTTATCTAAAATTTCAACAAAAGTCAACTGTACCTGGTTCTCAAAGTATTCCCTCTCCCGGCGTGCTGCCTCATGCCTCCACATCTTCAAACAGACAAGGAAACTTCCCAGATACATTGCCATATTGATGAAGATGAAAGCAGTTCCTGCCATCTGGCCCCCATCAACTCGACACAGATTGGCCATGATGGGGTTTACTCCTATAGTCGTGTAGCACAGCCCTCCACGGTTCAAGTCATTCAAGTATACAATTCCTCCCGCCATGTAGAGCAGGAATAGCGCTACATTGATGAAGGCCTCTGTCAGGGGCCACCAGGGGGAATCAAGGAGGATGGTACGATAATACATAGTCAGTCCCATCACCAGGAGAATCAGTGTTATGATCCAGGAGAGTCCAGCTACAGCCAGAATGAAAGGAGTCATAGGACCTCTGTAGCTGTACCCAGACATACCCATCCCGTTGTTGTATGCACCATTATAGAGGCCGTAGCTGTTGGACCACTCACTGTCTTTCTGAATGTAAGCAATGACACAAGCAAAGACCATGCCCCCAAATAGGAGCTGGAGTCCAGCCAGTAGTCTGAGCAGGCCGGGCCATGATTTCAAGTAAGAATATTTCTGGTTGTAGACCTCCAACTTTTCAGCATAGTACTCTGCAGGGTGGATGCTTGTCAGCAGAGATTCCTCTCGTGGTCCCTGATAAAACAAATCATCCATGGGGCTCTCCCTCAACAAAGGCTTACAGTTCTGGCTTGAGCCATCTAGTGAGTCATCCCAGTTCCTGCGTTCCATCAGTGGGCTTACAGGAGGACTCACCCTGGTACCATTGGGAAGGATCTGGATCCCGCTGGTATTGGCCTCAGAATCATTAACACTGTCACTTTCCCTTGACCATTTATGGATGATGCCCCCCCAAGAATTTGGGATGAAAGATTTCAGCCTGTTCTTCATGCTCCCTTTTTTGTCATCACCCTCCTTCTCTGCATAAGGTGGAGTGCTGGATGTGTGGCCTGTGGAGTGAGTGTCACCATCATCTGTGATATTATCTGGTGTGGGCGTGTGAGTAACCCACACAGGCACTGGTCGATCACTAATGGAGTTCCTTGTGTCGGAGGAGGACCCGACCACACTCTCTGGCTCTTGCCTTGTGGATTTCCTGCTCCAGTCTTTCATGCTGCGGGCTGGCTTAGGTGATTCATTGAAAAAGGAGGATCACAGAATCTCTATGAGACATGAAAGAGAAACCATGTGGGCAAAATAAAATTATTAGCTTTGTGTATTAATCATGCAAGCATACAGTATAAATGTACCATAATTACATGCTTTGAAATCTATGATTAACACACCTGGACTTCAGCAAGATAAGTAAGATTTATGAACTTTTAACTTTATATCACATTTCATAACTTCTAAGTTGTATTGACCAAAAGAAGTGAGATACAATTGTGAAACTCAGATTTTTCTTCATTCTCTAAAACAAAGACAGCATGATATAATGGTAGCAATCCTATTAACCTTGATATACTCTTACGATGTTAGGATATGTTTATGCGAAGTAAACATGCAAACATTTTCCTGATGCAGTAGAACAATTCAGACAGAGGGAACAACATGACACTACACTGTAAGATCCTAAACTGCAGTGCTGCTCGGGCTCGACTAATAACAGAGGACTTTAAGCTGCGCTGTGACTCACAGCACGCTGCCACACAAGCTCTTAATACACAGCAGCAGTCATGAAGCTGTCACATAGCACTTCACATTGGAAACATATCAACACAGAGCACATTTGTTGTTGAGAAAAATGAAAACTATGTGAAAACCATTACCTTTCCTCACTTGCTTTGGCCTCTACTTGTCACCCTGGTCTGATCACGCAGGTGTCAATTTCTTGCAGGACATAATAAGGAAACAGGAACCGATACCTGCTGTTAAAATGGCCTCTCCGTCCACCAGGCCTCACTCAGCCAGCCTGTCTCAGGTGACTCACTCCTGGTGTTAGACGTTCNACACACACACACACACACACACACACACACACACACACACACACACACATACACACAAAGGGTGATTGGCCAATGAGTGTGGAAAACTGAAGGGGGAGTTAAAGCTTAAATATTAAACTTGAACCGCCCCCTGCTCTGGTACTGACTGGCACAACTAGGTTAATCTGACTGCGGAAGAAAGAGAGGCTAGCTGTTATTATTCAAAAACAGAGAGGAGGAGGTGATGAGCTACACTAAGGTGATTCATGTAATCTATTACAAGTGCTTTGACAGGCCTGGATAGGTGTTTAGGCTGCTTAGAGTTCAAACAGTTCAACTCAGTTTACTTAATATCACAATACTACTTCCCATGAAGTTCTGGGAATATACACAAGACAGTTTGTCTAGTAGTGCTTAAAGTATTATGGATATCACTAGAGACGATCAACAGCAGGAGATTACACTCATTTTTTGAGACAAACGTGCATTTAATATCAGTCCTATGGTATCAATTACATCTCATATCTCAGATCTGTGAAATACTGCTTTATCATCCCGTCATTTATGAATAATTCATTTTCATCTTAGTTGTGTCTTATTGTGTTGTAGTCACAGGAGCTGAAGTGTTTGGCACTAGAGGGCAGCAAGCTCTTGTGTTTCATCACCACTTCTCCCTTTCTCTCTCCCTCTTTCTCATATACATATGTGAGTGTGTGCGTATGTACATATGTGCGTGTGTGTGCGCATGTGTGTGCGCATGTGTGTGTACAGGATATATATCAACGAGTGTGGAATGCCTCTTTATCCCATTTACTATCTCTCCCTGACTCTCAGTTGCATTTTATGTTTTTATATCTGGCTTGTCCCTTGTGAACATCAGCTTTCAGTGTACCAGTGTCTTTAGGCCATGTTTTTTCAGTCATGTGTAAAGAATAGCATGCAGCTAGATTCATAAAATCCACTGAGATAATGTTTCCAAGGAGCTGACTGCAGGCAATTTTAATGTAACGCAGTTTGCAGTCTGTCTTACTGCAACACTTCCCATTAGCAATGACACTATGGCTTCTATTCAGATTTAACTCTCCATATGTGACTCCGGGGATCATTCCTGCTGTATAATGTGACGTCACTCTGTGCCAGTGATTCTTCCAGAGCAGCGCTGATTTTCATGTAGAGAAAGCTCAGGGCAAGGACATGTAGTGACCCCCTCTCCACCCCCACACATACACGCACGCGTACACACACACACACACACACACACACACACACACACATACTCTCTGCTGTACTCATAAGCCAATACAGTACAGTAAACACATAATGCAACCCACTCTCTCAAGTGAGTAGTGAGTCCCACCAGTGGCCTTGGCCCGGGGCTACTTCATCTGGTGTTGCCTTGCATGTCCTCTACACCCATTGCAGGTGCCTGCTCAGCCGCGAATAATGTGCAGAACAATGCAAAAATTATGTAGAGGGAAGGGTATATATAAATTAGTGGACTAATGTAAAACAGCTACATAAAAGAGCAGACATACATCGTCTTCTATGTAACATACATATGTTGAATGTCTGGAATAAGTTATGAATCAGAAATTTAAATGACTTTTTTAAATGTGTGATGTTTGCTAAAAATATGTAATTATATGAGATAGATGTGTGTGAGTACTGTAAATATTTTTTTAAAAACAGTAGAAACACTAGAAAACTACTACTATTGCCTTCTGTTTCCTTTCTTCTTAGCTGAGCTAACCATCTCCTGGTCACAGCTTCATACTTAATGTGCAAACATGAGAGTGATATCAACCTCTCCTCTAACACTTATGATAAAATGAATACAAGTATGTCTATTAATGCATTTTTTTCCTTTGTCCTCTACTCATTTCTTCAAGTCATCATCATGTTCTCTGTTTCCTTCTAACCTTGTGAGTTGGGTTAAGTTGAGGAATTTCTTTCAAAGGTGACATTCTTATTCCAGTCAATGGTCTGACTTTGAGTGGTGATGCATAATATGTAATATATGTTATTATAGATGAGGGAGTGAGTGTTGAGCATTAGTGTTAGTGGATGGATATAACTGATAAAAAATAGTGCTTGATGTGAGATGTAATCACCTGAATTTCTAGCTTTGAGTGATGATTCTGTCAAGTGGAGGACACATTAGGGGCCACATGTACATGTTTGGTGTGTATGTGAGCGTGTGTGTGAGCATACACATACATATACACTGTAGAAATTTACATGTCCATGCTTTAAGCTCTGACACATGGCTTGAGGGCTCAGAAAAAGGGTCCTTTTCTTCCTTCACGGGTAAATGAAGCAGGGAAACTATGGCAGCTTGCAACAGACAACCTCATTTGTATCAGTTCATTCTGCCTCGGATCTCTCAGTGAAGAGAAATGAGAATCAGAAAAAAAGATGCGGATAGATAGATGGAAATAGAAAGACAGAAAGAGAGAGAAATTAAGGATGCTGAAAATGAATGACACTCAAAAAAAAAAAAAAAACATTTGGCGGAATGAAAAGGCCCTTCACACCCACTTTCCATCACTACAGCATCGTGCATTAAAAAAGGCCAAAAACAAAGATCAATACTCCTATTTTCCCTGATTTCCCCAAGTGTATGCCAAACCACGTTAGCTGAAAGTGATAGGGAGGGCATTAAGCATTATGCGGCTGCTAGCTATTAGCTTGCGGGAGACAGACAGGGAGAAAAGTGGGCCTGTAATAAATTCAATAAATGACTTCCTGTGTCTGCCACAAGCTGTCCCTGAAGGACCTTTTCACACCCTGGGATGATCCTCAATACCCTGCAAGCTGATTCCTCCCCCTATCCTTCTCCAGTAATCCGAGGGTCATCTTCAGTACTTTGCAACCTGCTTCCTTGTCTTGTCTTTTCAAACTCAGGGCTGATCTACAGTACTCTCTAGAGGTGATCCCTGGTAATTTGATGCCTCTTTTCTTGCCTTTCACACCTAAACACAAGAATAGCTGAATGAATTAACTGTGCTCATTAGGAGTCATTGCTACCTTGTAACAGAAGAAAATAACACAAGACTTACCTGCTTGATTAACTAAGCTTAGTGTATTTGACCTGTTTTTTCTTCACGTTTCTGTTCAGTTAGTGCATGCTTGAAATCATATATATGATTAAAACATATTTAATTTAATCATGCTGTACTCATGGGAGGGATGAGGTGCAGAGGAGCTGTGCCCTGCGTTTCCACTGTTGAGTTTGTGTAGCAACAACTACGGGGTGACTGACTCTGCCACTCTTGCGGGATATCGGTCTGCTGCCAAGTCCCTCCTGATTTGGCTGTAATTAACCAGGCTGAGCCTTGTTTGTGCATGTGGACATGAATAGTAGCTTGTTATTTGAACATTAATGGATGTGTGTGTGTGTGTGTGTGTGTTCATTTTGTACAGCCCATAGTTCACCTTGGAACAGCGCCTCAGCAGCTGTGTGTCCTCTGAAGCGATGTTTATGTTTATGTCAATACATCCTCCTGTAATCATGTTTTAGGACGTCCCTGCCTCACTGTTTTTACAGGAAGAGACGTGTGATGTCTGTATCTGTTGCCAAGTGTGCCAACTCATCTTTTAGTGTCAAAGTTGACTTTGACAAAATGGCCATTTCCTTCTTTTTTTTTTTTTTTTTTTTTTGGCCCAGAGCCAATATCAATCAAGAGATTGTTGTTGTGATGGGGAAATAAGCATGAGAAATTACCTTATATCAAAATCTCATCTTCAACTACCAAAAAATAGAAGAAAATTATGGTCATAGCTGAAGATAGTCTTTAATGATTTGACCTTGGTGTCTCTCCTTGCTAGGACAAAAGTTCACCTGCAAAATGAAGGAACAGCGAACAGTATACAGAGAACATACCATGTTAAACCCATTTGCCATCCATTAAAAGTTGATTTATTCCAGTGCTACTACGTACATTATGCATCATGTGGCAGTGTACACAGAACAATGATTGGGTTACATTTCTTCAGTTTTTGGGGTTTTTCACTCTGTTATTGTTCAGTAGAAGTGTGTTCTGATGCCTGCTCTATGAGGAAAGCCTACTTTTCAGGATAATAAAAAGACTCTGGGATGCATTTATCACTTGGACTTATCTACCATCATCAGAATAACATCATGAATGTCCCTCACTTCATTACAAAAGACTGTATTCTGTTTTTAGTGGAGAAAATCAGGTCACTATTAAATTTTGGAATGGTGTTTTGGCAGGTCTTTGTTGGTGACAGGAGAAAAATAAGTGAAGAAAACAAATCTTTACAATAGAATAAAAAAACAAAACAAAAAAATCCAACAGAATCTGGATCATACTTCTATCAGCAAATCTAAAAAAAAGTGTGAAACAACTAAAATGATATCTTTTAATTTGCTGGAATTTCAAACCCTTCATTTCTTTTTTAGATTTTGTTTTTCTACTGCATACCTGCAACATGCTGTGCATTGCACCCTGCTACCCATTTGGTTCACCATTTGTCCCGTTTACTTGGCGACATCTACAATGAGGTCATATTTACAGGACATCCACTCTTGCTTGTTCACAACACCCCCATGAGTCAAAATTGGACGTCTGTCACTAAATGAGCTATGGCTCTCATCTTTCTCTTGCTCTTTTTTAATCTACTCTCTTTCCTGCTGCCCGATGAAGGATGAAGCCCTGAACATCAGTGCCATCAACTCTCTGGGGAAGACACTCCAGCATCTGTGATCCTTCCTGGTGTAACTGAATATTACACACTGAGTGCAACATGGAACATGACCTGGGGGTTCCCCTGCTTCTTTCTTTCACTATTTTTTCATTCAAACCACTCAAAGTTCTTTGCTGCAGGTCATTTGGGAAGCCTCTTCATGTGTTTGGGACTGGCATTCTTAATGATGACATATGACATAGAGATACTAAATCTCTGATGTAATGAAAAGGAGGTGAGGTCATAATCAAGCAGTCTACCGTTAACCATCCTAACTCACTGGATGACACTGATTGAAACAGAGACTGTAATGACATGTTAGATCCTTTCATACTGCATGGGTGGAGTGTAGCAGTGTACGAGAAATGGTGAGAGGTGGGGGCAGTAAAGAGTCATGCTTCATCAACTCAAATTGAAAGGAAAACCTAATATTCATGCCTGATTAAGTTCTACTCGTAGCAAACTGAATATGTTCTTAAATGGAGTGCTCTCAGGCCAGTCCAGAGCCTTCGGGAGGATGTATTCATTCAACATCTCACAGGACTGGACTTAAATTCAGTTTAGCCTGAAGCATCCCGGAAATAATTAAGATCCAGGAAATAATGATGACCCTGTTAGCTTAAGGGGCCATAAAGATGATCTTTAGGACTAACATCCTTTTGGGACTCGGATTATCTACCATTCAAACTACTTTAGGACAGCATGCTAGCCCGCTAACCCGCTGACTTCCTTATCTGTTCTTGATGTGCATTGGAAAAATAACTTTAGATCCCATATTTCCTTTAAATCAAAACTCTAAGATGCATCATACCATGCCTCTGATATTTTTAAATTTCTATTTTGTCATCTGTCATAGTGAATGGGTTTCAATGTAATTTTGAAAGGCAAAACAGAGGCCTGTAATGTTAAAGTAAAAGTTCAACATGTTGGGAAATATGCTTACTCACTTTATTGTGGGGAGTTATATGAGAAGATCTAATTTGTGTGTGGTAAATATGAAACCACAGCTACCAGCCAATAGTTTAGCTTAGCATTCAGACCAGAAATAGCTGGAAACAAATTTCACCTACAAGCAACTCTAAAGCTGATTTACATATTACGTCACATTTGTTATTTACAACCAAATGTGCAAAAGAACACACTGTGACATTGTAGTTGTAATGAGGAGGGCAGGGGTTTACGACTGTTTCCTGGAGAGTTTGCATCACTGCGTTGCCAGGCAACCTGTGGAAACTCGAGGAAGTAGCCAAGAAATAATCAGAAACCCAGCACTTTTACGCTAGTGCTTTTTTCACACTTCACTTATGACCTCCAGAGGTCATTTCTCAAAATGTTGAGCTATTCCTTTACTCTTGCCAAGAGACCAATTCACTGTTCTGTAACCATGAAAATTTCTTTCTTTTTTTCAGGATTCTTTTGTTAGCAGTTTTTCTTCACCTCATACTTTAAACAGGGAATGCATTACAGAATCACATGACTGCAACTCTCTAGGTTCTGCAACTAAACACCCTAAGTATGCTGGTAAAAAAAAGAATTTTAGCAAAAAAATAAACAAAAGAGAGAGAAAGAAAGTCAACAAACAAACAAAAGTGAAGATAATAAATTCAAAATCATGTAAAATCATCAAACTATCCAAAGAAGATTAAGTTCCATTGACATTTTTGCACAGAACCATGCAAGGGGGCAAGGCTGGATTCTCAGTTCGACCAGTGATGTTTGCCTGTGTGGCCGTATATACCAGCAGACCTCAAGCCATGCCATTATCTTAAGACCACAGGAAGCTCTAATTAGTGGTGGTGAGAAAGGTAGACTACTACATATTTCATTATTGTGTGTATGAGTGTGCAGCATTGAGCTAAAAGTGAACTCATTCTCCGAGACACACATCCAGAATACTCTCAGTCAGTCTCACTTTTGCTCATTCTCTGAACTTTTTCATTTTTTACAGTGTTAGTATAAATAGAAAAAAAAAGATTTTCAAAACATTTAGAGTTGCTGTGTAATGGAGGCAATGTTATGCATTACATTAAGACATTTTCTTTAAAGTTTTGGAGAGGAATGTATCTGAAAAAGGAATGCAATGCTGTATTCAGACTGTTAACATCGTAAAAAAGCTCTGAAATTAGTAATTAAATAACCCTCTACTATTTATACATTCAGGCACTGAAAAATCACATGTCAATATGTAACTAAAAAAGATAGTCGCTCTCATTTTTCCCTTGATAAGAACAAGGAAGCTGAAACCTTGAAGTTGGCAATTGTGTAAATGTTTCCTACCCAGTAGTAATGCCATATGCATCCCCTTTGCTCTTCTTTTGTGTGACAGTTTCCCCTCCCCCTTAAGTGCATTTCCAAACACTGACTTAAAGTCAGTGCTTTCATAGCCTCTCCTAAAGCTTTCATCCTAACCTATGGGAAAGAATCCATGACACTAGTCTTTTGAAAGGGAAATCCAATGTTTTGTCTCACTCTCCTCACCGGACAAATAGATAGACGGACAGATGGGTGGACAGATGTCCTCCATGGCCTCGGACGGCCAGTAGGTGAGCCGAGGCCCTCAGCTCCACAGACCAACTTCCTCCCTCGTGGTTAAGGACTCTCTGGTGTGATAGCCAGCTCTCACCCCAGCGACCCTGAACTCAGTCATTTTTTTAACTATACAAGGGCTTTTACAAAAAAGCTAACTTGAACAGCCATACAATGGCTAAAACATAAACCATATCTCTACTTTATCTCGGTTTTTCAGTCATTTTTAATTTTTTTTGTCTTTTTAGTTTTTTGGATGCATTTGTGTTTTTTCTTGATTTAAGTCTTTGCCGTTCTTTGTTCTTTTGGAGTAGCTCTGATCCAGTCCTGTGCTGAGAGGCTCAGTCACAGAGGAATTGGTTTTTGGATTTGGTGGGTGGGGAGGAAGCAGAGAGGGGATGGATGGGAGGGAGAGACTAAGGGCAAGGGTCAGGTCAGTGGTCAAGATTTGGGTTCATTATCAGTCCAGACAAGAACTCACAGGGGTTATAGGGATGGTTTAGGATGGAACAGAATGAGGTGACAGGGTGGTTCGGGAAAGGTGGGACTTGGAGGTGATTGCAAAGGGTTTGTCAAGGTTATCCACTATCAGAGGAGGTGTGTGGAGCTGTGGAGGGTGAGCGCCGCCTGCGAGCAGTGGAAGTCCAGGATCGCTCAGAGCGTTCAGAGCGCTCTGAGGCTAGTGAGGCGGGCCGGAAGCGGTGAACAAAGCCGTCCAGGAAGTCCTGCTGCTGCTGGGTTATGGCTTGGGAGATGAGGCAGGGCAGCGCCTGCAGGCTGCCCGTCACCGAGTCCAGCTTGTCCTCCAATGTGCCGATGCGCTTGTCCAGCTCCTCACTGCGTTCCTGCAGCTCTGACACTAGGTCATACATCACATTCTGGGTCTAGTGAAGGAGAGAAAGTAAATGTGTTTGGGGAGGTGAACAAACAGGACAAGAGATGGAAGGTGGGACAAAGGGAAGAGAAACAACACTGCTTTTTAAATAAATATCCAAAAGTAGAAATACAAAGGCAACAGATGTTTAAAATGTCAAATTCTATTCACCAAAGCGTATGCAAGTATGAATTTAAAAAGGGAAAAAAATGTTTAGAATGAATGAAATCATGTGAAGAGATATTGCATCAGTTTGAGGTAAATTTTTTTAGATAATTTTGTCCAAGGTTATATACAAATAACAACTGTCATTGCTTACTTATGTACTTTCCTAGGGTAAAAGAGCTTATCATGTAATCATAAATTACATGCTTACACAAAAGCTTTGGTCTAAATCTGACTTATGCAGCTTGACAAGAAGGAAATGATGACAGAAATATGAAGGGGCGTTGAATAGTTTCAGCAAGTCAGCACAGATTTTATCTTCTCACCAATTTAACAATCAATTTCTCCAATCTGTTTATGGGCAGGGGAGTCTTATGGTCTTTAATGCCTTAAGTATTAGCTTGACACAACTCATTCATGTAATTAAAAGTGTTTTTATTGTTAACACACTTATTTGGGGCCAATGTTACTGTATGTGGTAGCCACATTATCTCCCTGTACCGGTATCTGCACAACAATTTTATGTATTATAAAATATGTCATATATTCTATTCAGTATTTTGATTAATGAATTTTATGAGCACATGCAATGTCAATGTCATAGACAACTTTACACCTTTCTGTTTGTTTTTTCCAGTCATCACTGAATTAAAATGTCTTATGTATGAGTCAGAAATCAAAAGCTAACTTGAGCTAGGGCTTAAAAAGGAGACATTGAACAGTTAAACTACAGTATGGTGTACACAGATGGATGTGATCATCCAGCAAAGTAAGGCCAAGTAAACACACATTAAAGGAGATGACCTTAGAACCTTCTAAAATACACACTAGAGTTCAAATGCCATCCACATCAAATGAGGCTGCAGTCCTGCACCTCCCTTTGAACCCTCTCTCTGCTCTGTGTTGGTGGGTCAGCTGACATCTATATACACCAGGACAGAAGCAACTGAGGTGTGACTATATTCAACCAGATACTATTTTTATGATGTATGGTTTTGTTCAGGTAACACTGTATTTAGGACTTCAACTAATATTCTTATACGCAATGGTGTCACACTGCACTGAATGGGTAATGTAAACTGTGTCACTCATTTTACAACTTTAGTGTTTTAATTCATTCTGAATTGTATTACTTCTGAATAATGGTTTATGTCTTTATTTAATAATTATATCATGCAAGATCACATATGTATTTCTGTCAAGATTAAGCTTTCAAGGCAACACTAACATGAAAACATAATTATATCTTATTATTGGCTCCAAGTTTTTGGGTCCGTTCATATGCCCTGTATCTATCTAAAGCTTTATTCATTCATTTTATTATTATTCATTCATATTATTCATTCATTCATTTTATTATTCCTGTATCTGTAGAGTCATCAGACAGGGCAGTGACCTAAGAACTGTCAATCTAGCTACACTGGCCTTGAGTTTAGATAAAACACAAAAGAATACTACAACAATAATACAATTATATTATATTTTTCAGTTTTTTGGCCAGGATTCAGATTAAGCATAATACAAAAAATAGAAAATCCTTAGCAAGCAATGCTGCAGAACAAACTGCTATTAATGAGAATAGGATGAGCTGACATCAGCTTGTTGGCAAAGTAGAAAAATTTAAACAAAGGGTTTAGAGATGGCTGAAGACTGGGCTTTTAATTTAAAGACGCATTTATATGTTGACCTCAAGTTTTAGAGCTTTGACCATGTTTAACATAGATATCTGGCGTCACAACAGTGTATAAACACAGAAAAATAGAAAAAAGCTATGTGAGAATCTGAGACC
>JANJYP010040962.1:0-18826 GCA_024605115.1 Rastrelliger brachysoma | reverse complement strand
ACACACACACACACACACATATCTGGATCAACTGGATGAACAACGTGTGAGTGAAAAGTTGAAATCTATCTATCACTGCAGACATTCCAAAACCATTACCACAATGGAGCAAATGCTTCACTGTGGTTGAGATAGTGGAAACTGCACTCACAACACACACATACACACACACAATCCAGTTCGACAGAGAAATGTCAGTGATGAAGTGAAGCAAACATACACCAGGACCATCTTGGTCCAAGTTGAGCACACATACTAATGCACTTTCACATACATACATTCATTCATACAGAGCCATACACACAAACATGTACACACGTACTGTACTGCTCTGAACTACTGCCGCTAGTGCACACACAAACACATTCTTTACTAGCTTGTAAAGGCGCAGGGTTAACCAAAGGCTTCCTGTCTTGGCTGAGGCAGAGAATCTGCTGCTGTCTGCTGTGTGTTCCCAGGTCAATAAGAGTCTGGAGATTTTAGCTCATTCAAACTGAAATAACGTCACAGAGAATTTATTTAGGAAACTTAAGCAGCTAAAGCACAATGAAAGGCTGTTGAGTGACGGCAAACTTCCACTGTGGCAGAATGGTGTGCAGCCGCTGAGAAGCATAAAAACACAGGCCACAGTGCTGCTGTGTGTTATAGCAGTCAGATTAATGATTGGTGCCAAGTGGTAAGGACCTTAGATTTCTGTTCCTGTGTTAAAACAATGAACATATTCACACAATGTATGAAATCAGGAGGAATGATTACAGTGGATTACATGGAATCATTTGTCAGTATTACTTTGGGCACCTGATTGTTGTTTTAGGACAAAGGTGAAGAATTTTGACCTTATCCTTTTAAAAGGGTGCAAATCTAGTCAAAATGCAATCAAAGTATGCTGGATATGAATTAACTTAGGCCGAAGAAGTAATCTTGTATTTCATCTTTAAAGCGGGACTGTCAGTGTCTCATGTTTGGGAGTGATCAAATGGATAGCATCATTAAATAAATTAATGTTTATTGAGAATAAGGTGGACAAATGATACAATGAAAATGTTCTTAAATTTGATTAAAAACAGAATAGTTTNACACACACACACACACACACACACACACACACACACACACACACACACACACACACACAGAGAGTAGCTGCTAGGAATCAAAGCCTTGTTTTCTGTGTGTTTGCACAGACCTACTTTGCTTTATAAGAGGCACATGCTTATGGGTCATTAAGTAATCTAGTGATCACAACACTCAGCATGCTGTCTTTCACAACTACTCTTTGTTGTTGTGCCAACACTGTTGTTTGGAGGGGGCCACAAACACACCTTACAGTTCCAATTACATGCTGGATACACCCATATGCAGACACAACAACTCAAACAAACACCAGATAAAGTCATTAATACTCAATTTGAAACAATGTGAAACTAACAGGGTGTGGTCTGCTGTTGACTGACACAACCTGTTTGCAGGTCACTGTGGGTTCTTGTATGTGCATGTATAAGTGTATGGGTGTATCTATACACTTTCATCATAATTACATGGAAGATACATAGATGCCATGTTTGGGAACATGAAAGGTTCTACCACACAGTGTTACAAAAAAGTTGTAACATCACTGTAGCCACAAAATAGTCTGAACCTACCCTGGTAGTAGGCAAACTGGAGGTAGTCGTAGTGCAGAGGCAGGTAGTTCTCCATGGGTGAGAGGCGGCCTGGCCGGGTGGCAAGGTCCCTAACACACTCGTGTTCACAGTGCAGCACCTGAGTGAAGTGATCTGTAACAAAACAGTATGACATCAGCTTTCATCAGCATACCTTTACGCCACATGGGCGACATGAATTGTAGTCTTTCTCCTTACATTTTTTCCATATCCTTTTACTAAGCAATCTTACAATAAACTGTCAAACTCTGTGTGTGTGTGCATGAGTGTATGCAGTGAGGTCACTCTTGAGCAGCTGCAACATGCATATATGCATACCAAAGAAAAATACATTTCATGATCACAGCCTACAGTGGCACTATGGAAAATAATCCTCTGATTTAAAGAAAAACAAAGCTCGGCCAAAACTAATTAGCCATCTTTTCTTTGTTTATGCAACTTGGCTATACATATTTGAGACAAAGCAACTTTTCAGCAATTAAGTTGCAGCTTCTGTACACAACCTGCCTTAATTTCCAGGAAAAAAAACCCTGATTCATGTGACCAAAAGCAGCACTGACTGAAAGTTACTGTTTATGTATAAAATATAATTGCTTAATTATGATCTGATGTGAGGGTTTTGTTAGAATGATGTTGTTTTCACACGCCCCTCCATATTGAACATGCTCAATTTTATACTGAGAAAGCTAAAAGACTCTGGTTCTGCACTGTATTGTAAGTTAAATAAAATGACAAGGTGCATAAAATATGGGCTTATCATCAAGTAAACTGTAACTGTGTAAAAAATAATGCAGACATTTCTTCTTGCACTTGCCAGTTTGATGAATGTTTGAGGCTGTTGTTTGATGTTTTACAGTGACTGTCATTGAATTGCAGACAAAAATAGCAACAGCAGCAAAAGTAAGAGAAGGACACCGTCACACAGGAAACATAGTGAGAGGTGCAGCTGGGAGGAAAATGCAAATAGAACTCCTTTTTTCTTAACATATTTGATCCTATTTACTACTTCTGCTACTCTATTTAGTATTACAACTACTATATTACTTGTATGATTTTAATGTTACACAAAATAAATCAAAAACATCACAGAGTCAGTTTTGCATTCACAAACAATGCTGCTGAAAAAAACCTAAATTTGAGAGAATATCAGTATGCTGCTTTTAGAAACTGCATGTGTAGTGTGAGAGTTTGCCAAAACATGGAGTCCAAGCTCAACAATCCTAACATTAATATTAACAATAAATTAACTTGGGCAGCCAGTTAGATGTGCAGGTTCTGCTGTGACCAATGCACTTTCCACACACTGGCTGAACACATCTTTATCTTAAGATCTTCATAAGTAGGTTTAGGTAGGTTTGTGCTAGGGGCCTCCCACAGTTGCAACTAAGTATAGACATTAGTCCAGAGACCAGACACACAGAGCAGGATAACAAATAATCAGATAACTTAACAATGTAAAATGTGGCCTCCTAAAAGTTGGAATATGTACTGAATTCAAAAGACTACTTCCACTGTTTTTGGATGCAGTTTTCAGTCTAATGTATTCATCCCATAGCCCATGCTTGTGTTTTCTTTAAAGTCAGCACTTTGTGGATGAACCCAATTTCACCCCTGATACCAACACTCTTTTTGCCTTTTTAAATTGTATATTCTTCACTCCCATTCCTCAAAACATGGCTGCCATCCTTCTGTCCTTTGCCCTCTTGCCAACTGGCATCCAGTGCCAAGTCACTGCCAGGCAGATTTGATCAACTATTGAGCATGAAGAGAGTTGTTGGCGGTGTCTAAGCCTCCTGAGGCTCTCTCAGCACAACAAAACCCAGCTCAGCCTCAAGGCCACACAGCACAGCCAGACATTTTGGTGAAACAGTCATGATAAGTTGATCAAAAGCCTCAAACATGAAATAAACAGTCTCATTTGTTTCATGTTTCTTTCATGTTAGACTGAATTGGACCCCTGAGACTCATCACAGTCAACTTGAGTCAGGATTTAGAAAACCACAATCAACACAGAGTGGCACAACAGATGGCAGTAAAATCACCACATCCCAGCAGGCGATTAATGCAACACAACATCCAGGAGGTAATCGAATTAAACATCCTTTTATACAGTGCAGCAATACAATACTATAAAGTAAATTTAGTAAAATCATAAAAACACAGCTTTTAACTACTAGTCATCCTATTGTTAATTTATTTAAATGAGCACCAGCTATCATAAACATCTGCTAAACATCAACAAATAAAGTTGTTATAAACAATATAAATAAAAACATTAAAAAGTGCTGGTTCTAAACAAAGGCGTCCTAGGTAAATATTAATGATTTGACATTGTAGAGAATAAATATAGCTATAAACCAACACAAGTCATCAAAACATCACAACACATCTGTGCCCATGTTGGTACTTTCTTTGTTGAGAGCAGAATAATCAAGTGTTTGATTTGATCAACATTTCTTGTAAATTCAAACCTACTGAGACTTTAATCCTTACCTGATATAAGTTCATGGAGGCTATAATGGTAGCGAAGGTGATCATGGCCCTCAAACCGCTGTGGTCCTTGGCACAGGGCTCGACACTCCACATCTGCTTTATAGTATTCCTCCAGAGCTTCTTCGAACAGAGCAATAGCTCCCTCGTAGTCTCCTTTATCATATGAACTCACACCTGTAGTGAAGGAGCGCTGTGAGATGATAGAATGAAGAGGAATGGTGCAATTAGCGTTTATGACTTTTGGTACTTAGCAGGCTGTTAAGATGTCCCTGACATTTTTAGGTACTACATCTTGGTAAATGTCTTGATGTTCTCCATCACAGTTAAAAAAATCATAACTGCAAGTAAATCTGGCACCAGTTCATAAAAGCTTTCACATATACTCTGATGCACATTACGCTTCCGGCAGGAGCAATGGTCATTGTTTGGAATAAAAGCAGTGAGGGAAGATATGAATAATGAAACTGAGCAGTTGCCAAAAAGGATTATTAATGTCTATTCTTCATGAGCACAATTAAATAAATTAAGACAATTTTAATGGCAGGTATGCATCTACACACAGAGATATGAAAGAGAAGCTGCAGGGACACATAAATTAAAATTAGTGTTTAAAGGTTTACTTAAGGTACAATAACAGAGCAAAGTAGTCAGAATGTAGAAGCTCCAAGTATCAGCTTGACTTGAATGAAGACAGAAGTGAGAGTGGAGCTAAGCAGGGGTCAAAAACTGTCATTGGAGCAGCACACAAAGATGCACAAAACTTTTTGGTATTCAGTACAGCTTCGCTGCAACCAGCACTAAAAGGTCTTCATGAGTTTGCAGTTATTAAACTGCAAACTCATACAGTGACAACAGCTGTGCTTTCTCCTTTTCAGAAATATGTGAAACAGGAAAAGTATTGCTGGTCAGGCATCTTGCCAAGGACTGAATGAAGTAGCAAACAACTAAAAAAGGCCATGACCATAACGTATACTTATATTCTAAGATCTTACCTGGTGAGGACGGGCTTCTCGATCCACAAAGTGGTCCTCTCTGACCCCCTGCAGGTCTTTGTACTGCTCCAGGTTCTGACCCATTTCAACATGTTCTGGATTGGCCTGAAAGTATGTGTGAGCTGCCGCAGCTGCTTTGTCAGGCTGCGTCAACTAGAGAAGAAAGGAGAACACAAAAGAAATGAAAAGAGATGTTATTGAAACCAATAACAGGGCAGACAGACAGCATTTTGTGCACAATTGGTCTGATAACCCAGAGAAGCCTTCAAAATTCACAGGTGGTTATTTTCTTTTTGGATCTTTTATGAACATTAAAATATGATACACCTTCTGCAGAAACTGAGCGAGCAAACTTCATGATCAAACAGTAAAAAAATTTTGAATTTTTAGTCATATAACTTTTAGAAGATGAAGAAAAACTAACAAGCAGATCATTTGAAGAACAGACTCATTTCCAAATTTTACAGACTTTGGTTCATGAGAACAGAGATGACTGGGTATATTAGTGGGATATAGTGTTTCTGTCTACATCCCTTTCATTACAGAGCACTGTCAATATTTTGGCTAATATGACAGATGAGGTCTGCATATGAACTTAAGGGATGTTGCAGGTATGGAAATAAAATAATTACCACAGGAATTTTATCCACATTCTTAGAAACATATCTAACATAAACAGAGCACAGTGAGTTTATTGTTGATAGTTGCAGTTAAGGAAGTGAATGCTATCGTGTGTTTGTCAGTGACTTTGACACGGTACAGATGACAGCCTGTGTGAATGACTTTACGAATTGAAGCATGAAAGCCAACAGTTATCATATCGCAGTCGGGGCAGCTGGTTGACTAGTAAATGAACCCAAACAGAATACTTTATTTTCTGCAAGATTTTAAGGAGGATTACTTTTAACCTTGTGAGAAAAATTAATCCTCAATTTATTTCATTTAAAACTGGGCTGTACTGGTAAGATGTCCTAAAAGGCAAAGACATTGTTCGGAATGATGCCTTTTTATGAATTATATTTTAATACTGCAACTGCACTCAAACCCTCCCCACCATCCCTCCTCAAATTCATCAGAGTAAGCTGCTACCTTTCACATCAAAGGCATCTTGACCTCAGACAACCTCTTAATTTCAGCATTTATCTCTTTGTGGTATTATATAATGTTCCCTGCAGACAACAAATCTCATTTCAGACAAGAGGAGAACATGTCTGATACAAGCAGAAGCTTTCCTGAAACTTTCATAAACCCTGCTATCCCTTAAAAACATTTTAGAGGTACTCAAACAGATGGAACTTGCCTAGGCTGGTCCTAATCAGTTAAGATTGTAATCATGCTCAAACCTCAGCATGAGCAGGTTACTCCCACTCATACTGTCAAGAAAACACAACCACCTTACAAAGTAACTCCCACTGAGTACATTTCCCTCTACAGACATTGAAATCAACATGGCTTATTTTAACATTGTAAAGAAGAACAGTTTAAAATTTAAACTAGCTGCTCTTTGATACTTGCTGCATGCCAGTCTGATCTTGTTTTTTTTCAATTATCCTCTCTAAATTACTTAATAACAAAGCCAGAAATTAATTGACAAATCTTAAAAAATACCTACCTAAAAAGTAGGAGATTGATGAGGATTTAACATAGTGGAGAATGACAGGATGACTGTGAGAGAATAAAACACAGATACAGAGAGGTGAAAGGAGACAAGGCTTGACAATTTGTTGCCTCTGGCAGCAATATTAGCTCTGTTGCGGTATTGCAGAGACATCTTATTCCATTTGTTTAAACCCTCCATATTCCCAACAGGTACAAACCTTCAGCAGATAGTGTTTCACAGCCTCCCCCCTGTCAGAAGGTCAGTGTGGTCCTCTTTGCCAAAAACATAACTGGCTGAGAGAGATTCACACTCACTCATCTGTTTATCTAATCCACACTGAAGTTTTCCAGGCAAGATATTTATTACAACAAAAGTGTGTTTTAACTACATGATATAACATATGAATTTCCACATTTTGCCCAGACGTGGGAAACACTGACCTTTTCTGCACATAACTCAATGTAAGAACCCACGCAGATACAAAAACAAAGCATTTTGTGTTTTCTATGAGGGAGGCAAACAAGCTACAGAGAGGCTGCACAATACATCATAAAACACAAACTGAATTTCTTTTTCCCCACACATAACCCACTTCTTTCTGAAGAATGATTCCCCCACCACTTTCATGTAGTAGCAGAGGAGGCAGGCAAAAAACCCTGGCTGAATATGCTTGGTTACCCCTGAAAGGCCAAAGAGTGATGTGGCGTTGAATGAATTTGTGGTCAAATCACCTGGCTGGAGCTGCTGGGAGATCCAGTATGACCAAATATCAATAATAAATACCAAGAGACTAAAATGAGGTCAAGGTAAATGGCATCTGTTATTTCTTGTGCATTTTTGTGTCCTCCAGAATATGTTTAAGTACACATCTTTAACTAAATAAGATCAATGCACAGATAAAAAAAAAAACATGAAGTTCACGTCACTCAGATATAGATAGATGCATCAAACAATGAGAATTTAATGAAAGCATTCCTGGTGAGTCTGATGCATTAAATCCAGACAACATAACAGTTAACAGCAGCTGTTTGGGGTTTGGTTTTGTGGTCTATATACACTAACTGCAACTAACTGCATTTACACGTATAACTGCAAGTAAACACAACAAAGTCATGCTCACTTGCTGATATAAATTCCTAGGAAATGCTATATGTAGAATCACCAGTAAGTACAAATACACACACACACATTAAGAGAAACCTGAATACAGGAAAGATTTGCTGCCACACTTGAGTGCATAGGGTGATAAAATCAGTGTAAATGTATCTGAGAACAGACTTTCTAAATCTGATGTTGCAACCTTGAACACAGAACCCTGCTCAAAATGAGACTATGTTGCTGCATTCCTGACAAAATGTCCCTAAGATAATTCAGGGACAACATCCGCCTTAGGGACTGTATTGTCAGCTTGGCTTTGCTGGACTTGATAATCATCTGTTGATGTGTTTCGTCCAGATTCCAAGAGACTAAACAGCACACAGGCCACGGGGTACAGTGGAGGGAGGAGTGAAGGGAGAGGTTAGCCTGCATTCACCTGCCTCTACCTCCTCCTCCTCTACACCACAGCTGCCCTCAGCACCTTGGGAACAACCTGGTTCAGGCCACAGGGTCAGCTGGAGGAAGGAGGGAATTACACAAACACAGCTGTGATCCGTCAATGCCAGATCTAATGTCCCAAGGCAAAACATCCCAAAACCTGGGGAAGCCTTGCACCTGGGAGACTCACTATACTTTTCCTCTTTCATAAAGTTAATTTGTGAGAAAATTACCCAGCACATTATTGTTTTTTTTCTATTCTACTGGTATTGCCAAGACGCCAAAAGAACACTTTAAGGGCAAACATTTATTTTAAAGCAGCAAAAATATGGTGTTATCCAGTTATCCACTTGAACAGTTAAGTAAAAGGTAAATAGATCTACTATGTATTTTATTGTATGACTGACACTTGGGTGATAATGGATTTACAATCATATTAAATACCACCTGAGCTCTCCCACACAAAAGGTCACTACTTCTTTGTGGAGGCAGATATTTCAACACAGCGATATCTGGGACTCAAACTGTCAAAAACAAAAAAGTGTCCATGCAGATTTTGAATTGGAAACATATGCTCATATATCAAACTGAGCAGAATGAAAGGTTAAAATACCTCCTCTAGTCTGGAAGACAAAGTGGAAATCAATCATGGGTTTAAGCTGAGATGGCTTGCTCAGTTAATAGTGTATTGGAAAACAATACAGCCTAGAAACAGTTGTAAATCAAAATAATTTGTCTCTCTTATTTCTGCCACAGAGGGGGAAATGGATACTATAAAAGTCATCTTCTATGAAAATTCTCTAATATTATTGTCTGGTATCAGTAGCTATTATCCTACTTCTTTCCCTAGGTATATGTTATGGATTCAATAAATATACTGAGTTATACACTGTATTTTCTGAAATACAAATTGATTCATTTATGGAAAAAAGTTTCTTCAAAACAAACACAGTGAATAATGATTTTACATCAATTTGATGTAAAAAATCAACAAGGCAGAGATTCAAAATGTTGTGCTAAACCTATTAATTTATTTTCAATTATATCGTTATATTTGGAATTAAATTCTACAAGATTCACATATCAAAGCATTGCTAAAATGTTACCCTTACAAGCAAACAAATTCAGAAGTGTACAACTTGTACCACATGAGTACATTTTTCCTCTCACATGAATTTCAAAGCAGCACCTGTAGAGTTGAATGACTACCACTCAGTCTGAGCCCTTAGTTTGCCCTCCTCACTGAAGAGCAACCTGTTTAAGAGCTGTCGGACCGCCCTACCACTCTGAGGAGAGTACTCTTGATGTGGGCACCAAGTAGTGCCAAGGCAAACGTACATTTGCATGCCTTTCTCCTCTGAGTCCCCTGCTTGATTCACATGCAAATAGCCCTGGGTTGGCACCACAGACCTGATGATGATGTTGTGACAAGAAACACGTATGCCTATGCCACAAACGAGACAGTTAGCTTGTCAAAGAAAAAACCTACCACCCTGAGAAAGTGATCAAGGAGCTGGCAACAGCTGTACGTGGCGAGTGGTCATACCTGGTAACTGCAGTGCTGCATACTTGTAAGACAAGTTCTTTCAGAGATCTGTTTTCCATAAGGTTAGCAACTTCTGGTGAAGCAGACAGATATTACTGTTCAAGTTAACACTAGACACAAGAGCAGCGACAATTGGCCAGAGAAAATAAGCAGCATTTGAACTCCATGACTCCATGACTGTTGCCTTGGATTATGACCACTGTATACAGCTATGAATGGTTGACATGTCGCACCAATTAGTTTGTTTCAAACATACTCACTTGTAAATCTACTGTTTACCTCATGACCATACCTAAAATGAACATGATAACTTTCCAGAGTTCCTAAAATCTTCTCTCACTGGTAATAATACACCCACGCCATTTGAACACAAGCTGAGTGCCAATCACTTACACAACCTTACAACTGCAGAGAAATTACCTTTTATTCTTCCAATTATAATCTTGACCAAATCTTCCTTGAAGGGTCATTTATCACTGACTTTTTAATAAAGTTTGGAAACAGAAACATCTGCAAACATGATGGCAGTGTCCTTATACAGCCAATAATGGTTTTAAGGCCAATGACGGAGAGACAGAGGTGGTGTCTGCTTCAGAAGATTAATGTGATATAGCTGCCCAGGAATGTATTGCAGAGTAACTGCCACATTAATACAAACCCATCCATTGCTGGATGAGATGTTGACACATCATGAGGCATAAACAACAGGATAGAAATGACATCTATTCCAACACAAACAAAAAACTTTTCAGCTAAACCACGGCTGGCAAAAAGTCTGGAAGAAAAAGTGGTTGAAGATACATTTGTCTGTACTGCAAAATGTAGACAGCATTTTACTGCATGCTGCAAAAGTCATGAAATGATGAACTTACAAACACAAGGAAAGACATCTCTGCTAAACACCTAAACAAACGCCATCTGACTGAGAAGCACCACCTCTGTTTGCAGCTGAAGCATTTTAAGAGTGTTATAATGGGAAGAATATTTATTCCTTTTTAAACACAGTAGCCATTTTTCTGACCAGCAAGTTTACTGGCAGTGAATCAATATTTGTGTCATGAGGAGGACGGTTTTAAGTATATTCTTCACTGGATATTTATTCCTCACATAAGTGAGGAAACCACATAACATCTGTCTTTGGTTCAGCAGGAAATCATGTGTGTAGATGTGCCTGAAGAAGACCAGACATTGCAGCTGTTTAGACACAACATGAGGTTAACTTTATGATAAGAGAAGAAAGAGATGAAAGCCTGTGTTTAAGTTTATCAGCTGCATCAGGGTGATTCCTTACATCCTGTACATCATCAGTAAGTGAAGCATATTGGATTGTTGTTTTACTGAACTAGGTTTATTGGTATGGCTGGATCTTAAATCTCCACACTTAATTGACTGAGATGTTGATTTCCTGAGGTTTCCTACCTTCTGACCAGACATGAGACCATGTATCAAATGTCCACTTTGGACTGTGAGATTTCTAGTCTACTTATTCTTTGATTTGACAATTCCTGATTTAACTACTTTAACTTGGCTGCGTGCAGCTTTAATTATATTTGAAACTAGTAAGGTTTAACCAACCAACCAACAAGTCAAAACTAACAAGACTAAAACAAAATCTTTTTTTCACTCTTTTCACAATAAGTTCATGGGGTAACAAAATGGATAAGCACCATAAGATTTAAGGCTGCCTATTTTAAAAACTAGCCTAGATTGACTTCAATATATGGTTAACACCCTGTTGAAACAGTCTGATAGACCAAGAAAACAGTCTGCTCTGATTATGAACTTTTTTGTATCTTTGCCGGTTTTCCTGTTGGCATTATCATCTACAGCATTTTGCCCCTCTTTTATCCACATCTCTACGAATTTCTGGGCAGAGACTGCACTGCCAAATGATTTGCATCAACTTTGATGTGCTTGCTGTAGACTACGTCAGTAAAAAAACTGCTGTGATCTGCATATATTTCCAAATGGTTTTTAATCATTTAGTGGGGATACATTTTGCCCCCCCCCCTAGGATGAAAAGACTTACTTATCCTTATAAATATCCCCCTACAAATTGCACCCTGCATTTACACACAAATGGCGTATGGTGTGTGCGACACTGATTTGACAGGAAAAGATTACACCTTCTCCAAATTTATCTTTCCAGAAAACTGATTCAGCAACTGCATACTGTACACACAGACCACATAATGTCCTTACTGTAAAAGGAAGTTGAGAATAAGTTGCTTAATAGTCTCCAGACAAAGGTTTGTTTTTGCTCTACTGCTAAATCAAATAACACTTTAACACAAGATCTGGAAACCTCTGCAATGCATATTAGGAAACCAGCTGGCCAGTGAAGGTGTACATTACATGCAACATGGCTAACATGCTAAGCACATGCTGTAGAAAAAGAAAAGAAAAATCTCAGAAATGTGTGCATGCTGGGAGCTTTTCCACTTGGTGATGTCACCAGTAAAATTTTGATGTCCTCCCTTCCCTCCTGCCTGTTCTCTCCATCAAACCACTCTTCTTTCTCTCATCTGTCCGTTCCGATGACAGCTCTGCACAGTGGTCTCTTTCTGCATGTCCTCACCCCACCCTGAACCAGAGCATGCTTCTCATATAAGATCATGTCAAAGGAAGGCCTGAAAAAACCTCACCACTGTCGCTTCTAAAAAGCCTCTTTCATTACTCTGGGAAGACACAGGAGGCATGATGGGCCGAGGGCCTTGCACCTTCCATTACTGGTCTCCATCTGTCATTTTTTCTATTACACTCCAACAAGAAGGGTCAACAGTCTGTACAGTAGATTGTAAAGAAAACAGTGGCAAGATAATAATGACTGTACACAGCCGGAAGCCTTGTGTGTCCAAGTTATTCACTTTGCAGTTGCTGACTTTGATTAAGGGAGAAAATGAATGAACTTGATTACAGTGGTCCTTTTCGTCTCCAGTTACAACCCAGTTAAACTTTGTGAGAGTTCACACTGAGACTACACAACTTTTTCCTCTAAGCTATCCTGAAGTCACCTGACATCGCATCAGCTACTGTACCTTAGTGAACCATCACGGGCGTTCCCATGTCTGATCTTGCTTCCTGGGCAGTTTCAGTACTCACAAAGCGAACTTTGTGTGGAAACCTCAAAAACACAAGGTGTGTACATTTAAAGTACTGCAGACGGGGTGGAAAATCACCTTTAATGTCTTCCCACTCCTGTGCCACGTGCAGGCCCTCCTCCCAACACCTCACATTCTCTCCAGCCCGAAATACAGCAACACACACACACACTCTTTTTCTCTCAGGAACTTCTAAAAACAAGCCTGGTTAGCCAATGCCTTATTTTTACACTACTATCCTCTGATCTTACACTCTGCCAGTTTCCATTCATATAAAAGTGTCTTTTTCTAGACTGGAAAAACACAGTCTGACTGGTTCCAGAAATCTGAAATGTGGCTAACAGTTGTGTTCTGTGTCTTCTACTTTGCATAGGGTTGAGGTTGAAGATGTGGTGTGTGTATTAGATGTGTTTAGAGAGGGGAACTGGAGCCCACGCACTCAATAGTCCTACCACAGATACAAGCAGCCAAGCTATCCTTAGCAACCTTGATGTGTTGCAAAGACTTTACAGAACAGTCTGGGGAAACATCTATCTATTTCTTGCTTAAAGCTGTGTAATGATTGATGAAGATTGGTACCAGTCTTATGTATGTAAGTTAAATGTGTGGCTGGAGCCAGCAGTTGTTAGCTCATCTTAGCATAAAAACTTGAAACAGGTAAACAGTTAGCCTGGCTCTATCTAAAGGTAATAAAATCTACAGACCACCACCTGTAAATTTCTCTAATGAACAGCTTTACCTTTTTGTTAAACCCACACTAGTTTGGCTCTGTAAGTGCTGCTTGTTGCTAAAGTAAGCTAACTGAATGCTGGGTGCAGTACAGTATAGCCATGAAGAGTATCAGTCTTCTCATCTAACTCTCATCAAGAAAGTGTATGAATGCATTTCCAAAAACATTGAAATATTCCTTTAACAGTGCTGAGAAAGAAGTTCAGATCTCAGGGGAGATAACATGAAACCAAACCACAGCATGATTTTGTGGACCTTTAACTCAGATTCCCCATAAAATTCCAGAGATGAGGGGGATTTCCCATCTGAGAGAACATTACGAGGAGCAACTCATTTTTAGGAAAAATTTAAGCCATTCAGAGGCAGGGGTCAAAGGTCATAAACTCATGTGAGTGTGGGTGCGTATAGCTTTCGCACTGGGCCTGTAAAATAAATTGGCCTGGAAAATAAGAAAAGGTGAGCATGATGTGGTATTTAAGTGTTAAATCTAAAGCAGACAAACGAGGTCTACACAAGAGGTACAAAGGAGAACACTATGGGGAACAGTGTGTATGTGTGTGTGTGCCCCAGCAGACAATGCCAGCATTCATACAGCCACTCAATTCTCACCCTGTCCGGGCCCTACATACCCCAGAGAAATAAAATATATTTGTTCATGTTGAAAATCAATCTGGTGTTGTAGCAATGAACAGCTTTTAAAAGACAAAGGGCATTACACAACGGTTACAACAGCCAACTTCACTTGAGGGGACTTTAATCAGAGTTGATGCATGCATCTGTGGACAAGAGACTGTAATAGGAAATTGATATATTTTGAAACCAGTGGCAGAACTCAAATGAGTCCTTTGAAGTTATCTTTTTGTAAAGATATGTGTATTTATGAACAACTTCCTTTGTCACTAAACATGTTAATCAGCACACTGATGATGAGTGTGTCAACTGTCTTGACAGAAATTATATCTCTTTAACTGCTGAGTGTCAGAAGATTTTTTTTTCAGTGATTTAAGAAAAGTTTACTGCCCTGAAGGAATATTTCCCAGGTCAAACATCAAACATGGTTCAGCCTCACTCTGTGATGAGATAATAGATCCACATTTTTCTTTTTCTGGGGGCTAAATCAAATAGTGACAGAGCAGTCCTAATGTTTCATCACAAAATCAGCCCATCAATCAATATGCCACTCCTCTGAGCCCTGGAAAAGAAAACCTCCCCAGGCATACTTCAGACATTCATAGAGAGAAGGTCAAGAAATGGCCAGGAAAGTAAGCAAAAAACAGTAAGGCTTGTGTGATTTAGGGATTACCTAAAGGAGAGAAGAATGTGCCTCCTCTCTAAAGCTGCTAGTGGTATGCAAGCTCTGACGAAGCCATACCCATGGACCCATAGTCCATTTTTCAACTTTCCACTTAAGTGTTTTTTTTTAAAGATTTTTTTTCTGGGCACAGACACCTTGATTTGAAAGTATATAGACAGAAAATCATGAAAGAGAGAGTGGAGTGACGTGGAGCAAAGGAGTTCGGGCCAGGATTCGAACCAGGGTTGGCTGCGTATGTGGCATGCACTCTACTATCAACCAAAGCTCTTACAGCTGACAACAACCTTGCTAACTTGCTAACCTTGCTGCATGATGACAGATGATGTGTCAAGAAAAAATGGTCCGGTTGTCATGACATTTTGTTACTGGTCTGGATTAAAGTGTTGTAACTCTGTCAATTGAGTTTACAGTAAGCTCCTTCATTATTTTACTTTTACTACCTCCTCTGAAGTTTCACAGTTCAGTTCCCCTGCAGAGACCCTCTTAAGGAGGATGCAACTGGATACAGAAGATGCTCCCTCTGGGGTTCAACAGATGGGATGAAGCAGAAAAAGCTTAGTGCATGTTACAAAATTGCCCAAAGGAGAAGGCAAGAGATACAGACACAAAATGGTGAAAACACTCAGTGGGAGGCAAAAGGTGGATTCCCACTGATCAGAACATCCTGTGCATTTAGAGAAGATGAGTTGCATTACATGGGCTGTATTGTCAAGGTATTAAGGATCATATTTCTTTTTTGATTTAGTGTTTTTCTAGTCTAGTAAAGGACGCCTTGCTTATTTTTCATTACTTTTTAGGTCTAACATAACTTTATGAAGATCATGCACCCCTCAGTCTATTGGCTAGTGACTTTTGGAAGGCAACATTCATCAACAGTCACGCCAAGTAGATGGGGATATAAAACCTCTGTTTTGATGGTATAGTAGTCACTATGTAATAGATGCAGTAAGGCCATTTAAAAATGTAAAAGGAAAACCTTTATATAATCAAAGAACAAAGTCTTGGGTGTAAATTACACTGACATGCCATAGCTATTATTGTGGTTTGAGTTCTTTGCACGGTTGGAACTCAAATTAACAACTGAGGAGTGATTTAGGTTTCAACTGTAAGAGATATGGATTGGTGCGTGCACAGACACACAGACTTTTACATTCACTCACTGGGAGATCTTGGCACAGCCGGAGTGCTTGCAGCAGCAACAATAACTCAAATTTATTCTAAGTGCATTTTACCAGTCAAAACACTCTGCGCATAATGAGATGGTACAGAATTTAAATAAATCTTTAGAAAGTGTTGGGGGAAAAAAATGTCATGACCTCATTTAAGTTGTTTTCTCAGCCTGATACTACCCTCTGGGGTGCCATTTAAAAAAACTCAGCCACGCCACTATGTCAAGGGGGTCGGCACACTGCTAGTTAACGTGTGTGGCCACGTGAGAAAATCCAAACTTGTGTTTGCTGAATTTGTTTGCACATGTGAGAGGCCATGTCTGTCAGCTGGTGTGTACACGGAAGTGAGTAAAAGCATACAGAAGGCTAGTTATTTACTGCGAGATACTAATTAATGGCACTGTTTACTCAATGTAGACAGAAAAGTTAAATTATCTTAAATATGTGTTACAATTTGATTTACTTACTGTACAGAATTTATAGCTTCACAAAAAATAATTATTAATAAACTGAATGAATAGTGGAGGCAGCAAAAACTTCACGAGAGCTTAAATACTACTGCTGTAATTTTGGAGAGGATTACTATAGATATCTTCTTTAAGATTGAACTGAACTGAACTGAACTGAAAAAGAAAATCTACAACTCAGATTATCAGGCTGGTTACAGGAATCAGAATCAGAT
The DNA here is from genome assembly GCA_024605115.1 of Rastrelliger brachysoma. Classification (NCBI taxonomy): domain Eukaryota; kingdom Metazoa; phylum Chordata; class Actinopteri; order Scombriformes; family Scombridae; genus Rastrelliger; species Rastrelliger brachysoma. Next base: position 2,002 of record JANJYP010040962.1, on the reverse strand, counting down.
TATTGGCAAAAGAATTGGCATAATGAAAGACAATAGATTCTATAAAAGACAAAGTGCATTCATTGTAAGTGTCGAATGAAATTGTGATGTATCTGAAATTAGTAATCTGAAATTATTTTCTCCGCCCATTTCTTAGTCCTGGAAGATGGGCAGGAGAGCATCGATTTTTTTCCCCTATACTGTTCTGTAGCTACTGTGAACCAGACCACAAAGGATGTGCACAGAATGGATTCATTAACTGTGGTGTAGAACTGGAACAATAGCTCCTGTGGCAGACTATATTACCTCTGATGATGCAGAAACTACATCCTCTGCCTGGCTGATGTTTGCTCACCTTAAAGGAGAATTTCCATTTTTGCAACCTGGACCTTGTTTCTAGCATTAAGTACGCTCATATTTGAGAACAACTCGCAGGGGAATAGTACAGGTGATTCATGATAAAGTATTGGTGAAATGAGTGGCAGATAATGCCTTATTTAGAGGCTGCATTGTCAATTCCGTTACTGCTCCCATTATATGGATATACACAGATCTTGAATGGATCTGAATAGCATCCGATGGTGTGTTACGCCAAAATGTTATGAGTGAGTATATGAGCGTATTTAGTGCTAGAAATAAGGTGCAGGTTGTAAAAAACAGACCTGGCACCATCTTGGATGGGTCTTACAGTATGCAGTTTGTGGTGTTTTGCAGGTTCCACCTAGCCTGGGTATACCCATCCTTCTTTGCACACGATTTCATTTCGCTTTGCAACTCAGTCTGGAAACCAGTCTGCCTCTCCTCCATTGTCTGAAGAAAAACAATTCCTCCATGACTGTCACACTTAAAACACATATGACATGTCACACAGAGGGAAGGGTTCAATGCAGCTCCTGTGTCTCTTCCTTTCTTGGAAGTCTTACATTTTTGCCATTGTTATTTTTCCTCCATAGTATTTTCTGCAACTAATCAACAATTGGCAAAGCGTGGACAGAGACTGTTTTCATTTCAAAAAATGTAAACATATTAGTGTGGCGGTAGCCTCAAATAAACAGCAATTATGTCCATCAAATGACATCTAATCGGTATGCTCTTTTTCTGAGTTGAATAAATTAATTCAGCGTCTTCAGGGGCCTCTAAAAAGGATTTGTATAAACACAACTTGTTCCTGTTTCTGCTGTCACATTACACAAATCTAGCATTCTTGACACACAGCATGCTCCCTGGAATTCAGGCCAAGCAGGNCACACACACACACACACACACACACACACACACACACACACACACACACACACACATTTAAATATCACATGATATTGATAACCACATTTCTGAGATCCTATTAGATTTGAAAGTTGTGGGTTTCGTGTGTGTATGTCTCAACAACAGTGGATTTATGTGCAAATGTTCTCAACCACAGCAAAATCTAAACCATCATTTTGTGCTATGTTATTTGTTCACACTTGTGGATTAACTGTTGTTTAAAAAATAATTATGCATGTGTATCTGCAAGCAAGTCTGTGCCTCTCTACCTTTTCCTCACTTCAGCTAAACCCTCCACAGGGACTCTCCCCTCAGCTTTTTCCTTTGATGTGACTGGTTGTGAGTGGCGGGACAGAAATGAGGTCAGGGGTTGTGTGGGTGCCAGGCTGATGACCCAGTGGTGAGATATCTCAGAAACCAGCATGCCTCACATTCTCTAGCAATGACGTTCAGACAAGACACACTGAACTGGAGGCAACTATGGCCCACCTGTTGGATCAATTCGGAGACCTTAGCTCCATGTCGCAATAAAATCGATTTCCAACCATTAACAGCTAGTAAACAAAACTGGCCAAGTTACTAGTCGGTATGTTTTTACTGTGTGAATCCAGTTTGACTTCTAAGCATCAAAAAAGCATGTATTGATTTGACATTTGAATTTAAAACTTGATCACAACGTGAAGTTAAGCGGATGAGTTAGGATGCTACTATTGGGCAGAGCGGCATAACAGGCAGCCAGTCAAGAGACTTACACACT
>JANJYP010040940.1:0-11049 GCA_024605115.1 Rastrelliger brachysoma | reverse complement strand
CACACACACACACACACACACACACACACACTGAAAGGCACAGCTACTGTACTCCGTGCTGAATTGAGACAAGCCTATCTTTCTGAAAGCGAGGCTCACAGATTGTCCTAGATTCCACAGACAAATAGGTTAGCACGGATACGCAGTGCTATGCCTTAGACTCCAGTACATGTCACATGATGACACAATTACAAGCAAGCGTGACAGAATAAAAGCAAAGACTACTCACCATTAGCACGGCATCGATTGAGTCCCTCTGTGCGACGGCCCAGACCCCGATGGCTAAAACTGTGAAGTTCCCCCAAGCAAAAGAGGGGGGTAACCACGCCATGCAACCCCTGTGGCAAACACATATTTTAGTAATGTTTGATAGCGTAAAGTATGGGAAATGGATGTTTATAAGTACCTAAGGCCTGAATCNTGTGTGTGTGTGTGTGTGTGTGTGTGTGTGTGTGTGTGTGTGTGTGTGTGTGTGTGTGTGTGTGTGTGTGTGTGTGTGTAAGGTGCCAGAAGAGGAGAGAAATTCCTCAGGTTTGTGCAGAAAAGAAAAAAAAAATCAGTGCACTCTCACTCACCATACTGTAAGCAGCCAGTGCACCAGTACTATGGCCTGTGATAGAAGACAAAAGACAAGATATTTAGCACTGTTAAACTAAGATTATTATTCAGTTGATAGAAAATGAATCACCGATAACTCTATCAATCATTTGCAGACCAAAAACTCTCTGGTCAAAGCTTCACTGTGCAGATTTCCTGCTTTTCTCTGTCATGTTTCATTATCAAATGAATCTCTGCTGAATTTTAAGTCGGTTGGACAAAACAAGACATTTGAAGCTGTCACTCCTGTGAAATAATGACAATAATTGATAGTCTGTGTGAGATCACAAACCATGGATCAAGACACCTCTGAACCAAAGGATGAAGTATTTGATCAGTTTTTTTTATCTTGTATGAAATATGAAGCTGTATCAGTGTGACTGGTTTTTTATGAATTATGAACCATGAAATTGCATCATCTTCCAAAGATAATCACAGTCTAGAGGTACATTTATATTTCTTCATTTTCTGCTTATAAAAGTTTAAAGTTTCAGAGTTTTGAATGTCAGTGATTTTGAACAATTATAGAGGAAACAATGACAGAATTTAATTAAATGATGTTTCCTTTGATGGTTTCAATATGACACGAGTGACAATCATTTATCAAAAAGGTTCACCCTTATGTGTTTCTCATAGCAACATCACTATCTCTAATGACATTTATTGCCACAGTTTCCGCACGACAAGTGATGCAATTATCAACAACTAAAAATAAATTAGAGCTACTTCCTTTCTACATCTAGTTTCAAGTAAACTGTGTATCAGTTTTTGTTTCATAATTGATTTTTGATAGCAGATTGATCGCAATGTTGATATATGTATCATAACGCACTCTGTCAACACTTCTGCTGTGCATCACTGAAAACAACACTGTGCACATTCACAAACTTTTAAGAGGCTAAATGACTTAACAAAAACACAAGCACAAATGTCGTGTGTGTGTGTGTGTGTGTGTGTGTGTGTGTGTGTGTGTGTGTATGTGTGTGTGTGTGTGTGTGTGTGTGTGTGTGTGTGTGTGTGTGTGTGTGTGTGTGTGTGTGTGTGTGTTGAGGAGAGGCAGGCATTACACAAAGGAACTTCCAGTAAGTAACAAAGTTTACATCAATATCAAAACTAACACCAGTCTTTGTTGAACACTTTACAAAAGTAGGCTATCATTAATACTTCTAACATCACAATGAAGTAAACAGCAACCTCACCTTTAGATTTATGGCAGGGATTTCCATAATAAGGCTGTTTGGTCAAAGCAGCTCTACCTTGATCCGATTCAGTGCTTGTTTCAACTTGTTGAGGGCTACATGAAAAAGCTGCAGGTTTTTCTCTTACACAAACTTCTGTGCAAAAAAAAAACTCCTCCTCCCCTTTAGCTCAGCCTGCAAACACAAACCATGTGACAACTGCCTGACTGTTTCCCATGTGACTCACACCCACACCACACCCCTCGTCTTCCCCTCTCCTCCCTCCTCCTTCTGCCTCTCTTTCTTCAACTCTACAGAAAAAGAGGAAACCACATGAGTATCAGCATTGGTCACAGTTTGTTTGGCTTTTTTTTTTTTTTTTTTTTTAAATTTGCAGCTTTCAGTGAGTGTGGTGTCCCTCCAGTGGTTCACTATGAATGATCAGGAATGTAGCATGTCCATTTGAACATTATAAAACAAAAAACTACTCGGTCAAACTTACGGATAAAATAATAAAAATAAATAAATAAAAAAGATGCAAAAAAAAAAAAGATATTATTTATGTCATTTAAATTTTTTATTTTACTATTGTATTTTTTATTTGTCACTCAAACTAAACGACATGGCATGCAACACAATTTGTGACGGTTGTAAAAGCTGTAGATTTGTGCCAGCAGCAGTCTGATGATTTAAAATGTGACTGAACACAAGAATTTATCCAGCGGGAGCCTTTTGAAGTTAGATACAAGCACCAATATGTTTAAATTAATAATGTCGACTGTAGTTTGTGACCATTTTCAGTCAGGAGCATCTATAAAATAATATGTAGACCATGCACCACTATATCTTTTCAATGCTGATCAAAATATCTGTTGATAACCAATTTCATGAAGGAAAATTTTAACCCTAAAACTACAGAGTAACAACACTGCGATGCGTAATGTTGCTTTTAATTAAATCCTAATATCAGCATTACTCATATCTCATTTAGCATATTAGCATGGTAACAGGTGCAGATTAACACTAAAAGACAAAGCGCAGCTGAAGCTGAAGAGAAAGTCATTTTATTAAAAAAATAAAAAATAAATTAAAGTACTGTTTTTTTGTTTTTTTTTTACCTGTGTTAGATGAAAAGTTCAAATAACCAAAAAGTTTACAATTCATCCTGAAGGGAACATAAATCTGTGAACTAAATGTCATGTTATAAGGAGGTCAAAACTCCAGCTACATCTTTAGTCTTATACAGTCTTAAGAAGGCTCCAAGCCAGGCTCCAAGCCAAAATGTGTTACTCTATCAATAATATTGTTCTATATACCTAAATGCTGCTGGAGTTTGACCTCTTTAGACTAGTTTCCTTTCTTTATGCACCTTAGAAATAGGTGAATTTGTACCAGAAACCTGGCCAGGCGAGTGCCCCACTGGTGCTTCACTTAATTACATTCAGCGATTACACAGTCAGGGAACTCTCAATGCAGTTAGGTTTTCTCAAACCAAAGATCTGGATGACCAATCAACAAACAGAGGGAGGGCTGAGTGCGGTGATGTCAGCTGGTTGTGTACGTTGTCACCCTTAGATTGAGGCCTGCTGTCAAATATGAACTTTGAGTGCATTATAGTCCCTTGGATGCAAAGATTTAAGCCACAAAATCGACAATGCTCGTTACTTGATACTTGCATTTTAGAGCTGTGGTTGTGTCCGATTGGATTGAATACCAGGAAGTGAGTCCCGGTGCATGACATACATAACGACCAAGCAGTGGCGATTGGTCAATATTGAATATATATCCCACCCACCACACAATGCTAACGTTGTCTATGGGACAGTATCCAGATGCTCATCACAATGTGAAACAATGTGAAAGTGGATGGTTAACCAGGCTACCAGAAACCTCTACTCTGCATCTAGATGTCACGGTATCCAATAATTTTCAAGATATTTTGTTCAAATCAACATATGTAAACCTCATGGTGATGCTAAAAGAATTCATTTGTTGGTTTGGACTAAAGTGGTGCATCAATCAAGAGAACGTCCGCTACCAAATATTTAAAACTTTTCCCACGAATAGCAACCTGAACAAACACTGATCGTAATCTTTAGGTTAGGTTACTTTATTCATACTCGTAGGTCGATTTGTTTTGCAGTGAGTTGACATTCATACTCAAAGATAAAATAAAGATATCTTGTATCTTTCCTGGACAAATGAGCATTCCAGGAGAAGTTATTGGTCTATTTTAAAGGTAGTAAATTGGTTGGTAACACAGATTCACATTCATTAACGTACACTCCACTCACAGTAAATCAAACCAAATCTTAATAATTTTCAAACTGATGTTCTGCAGGTATATATTGTTGGCTTTGGCAAGTAAAGTTTTTAAAAAGATTTTCTCCTAAACTTTTCATGCTTTGTTGATTCCAACCGATATACTATATTTCAACAACTACAGCTCAGATTACCATGAAATTTGGTATGGATTCACAGTCCCCAGAGGATGACCACTATTGATTTCTTAGGACCAATTCGCTTTTTGTCTTGTACCACAATCAAATCAAATAGCTTATAACTTGATACACAGAAACATTGCAACAACCCAGCTCGACAGTCAGCCAGATCTCTGCACCTCATTATCGAAAGGGATGATGGTAAAAAAAAAAAGACCTAAGTTTTAATGAGTCAAAATGATCTTTCCATTGAAACTGTATAGAAAGTGTACACAAACTTGTAATACATTTTTCTGTGTGAAAAATTCAGGGCTGGTACTTCAGATTTCAAAACATACTTATACAGTCCAGTCCAACAGTACGGAGAGAGTAAATATTCCACTTCATTAAAGATATAATGAAAGAATATAAAAAACATGAATTTTTCCCTCAGACCATCTCCTTGACAACTTTACAAACTGAAATGTGCTAATGAGGACAATGAGTTATGTTTATGAGCTCTGGAAAAAAAACACAGATGGCTGACCTTGAATAATTATGTTTCCAAGGTAGAATCAATATTCACACTCTCATTTATATAACACATAGGATACAAATATGTCATTATAACTGTACTGTATATATATATATACAGTTTTAGGCACTCAATATAAAGTGAGAATGCCTCCAAAAGTAATGTAGTAAATGTAGCGTTTTTATTAATCAGTTTATACAAATTGGAATAAACACAAATTAAAATCAATATTTGCTATTACTATGCTTTCCCTTTAAAACATCACCAGTTCTCCTCGGTACACTTAAACTGTTCTTTTACTTATTTCATGCATGTTAGAGAAGTCGCTGCTGTTCTTCTGTGGATTGAGGCTTTCTTATTTGCTTCTGTCTCTTCATGTAGCGTCTTCGGTCTTTAGGGATTATACCAACTGTTGCAGTACTCTTTTATTGTGGGGTCATTATCATGCTGCAGTTTTACATTTGGGACAAATCTTATGCCTCCATCATGGTATTGAATAATTGATAGGAATCTAAACATTTAAAGTGCCCAAATGCTGTATATTTGTTTTCATTCCTTTTGTTTTGGGGCCTTCATTGTTTGCTTTTCTACATGCACATACAGTAAATCATGAAATATTAGTCACTTCTGGGTACTGTGACTGTCCTCTTCACAATTGCTTATTCAAAATGGTGTCACTCTTGGGATTTAAGCACATTTAATTCTTGAACTCACTGTAAGTCACCGTGGAAATGGGCAACAACCAAGTCTTTAAAATGCTAATGTGAAATGCACACACTTTTTTTTCCCTTTTCTACAATCAGACACACTCTGACACATCCCTTTTCACTTTCTGTCCACTTATTTCTTAAAGGAGATGATCCATGGTATATGACTCACCCACGGCAGATGGCTCTTACATCCAAATACCGATGTGAACCCTGACCTCCAGGTGACCTCTGACCCCTGTGACAGCACGTGATTCAAGACTTTTCTCTCTGATTTATCCTCTCAAATACATCACTGACTAATTTAGCAGCCTTAATATTCTATGTTTGTATGTACGTTTGTCAAAATGAGATTGTGGTGTCTAACAGATGGACATGTTATTTAATTTTAGTTGTAATGTCTTTACCCATGGCAGAAAAAGCAATTCGAGGAGCAACTAATGTAATTACAAAGAAACAACCACATTTATGTGCTAAACCTGCAGTGACAGGCGTCACAAATGACTGACAGACTCATAAATGTAATGCTACACAAATCGTCTTCAATATCCATCTTCCACGTGTCATTTGTTAACATTATATCTATTTTCAATACTCAATTTCTTCCTCATCAAATAGTTTATGGGTTTATTTTTATTGTCTCTGAAGCTGTTAAAGACACTGCAGCTTTGTTTACTCATATGTAAATTGTTCTCAGTGTTGTACCTGTGTCCTTTAGAGAGTGCCCTATTCTTGAAAAGTTAGATTAGGATAGCAACTTCTGTAATTAATGACTTAAAGAAAGCTACACGAAAGGTAGAAGTGCCTTCACGGTGCCGTTGATGTGAAGCTGCAGCTCTGCCGGGATGTGGCTGTGTGTAATCTATCACTCTGCTGGCTGTTGGCCAACAGAGTACTCCACTAGAGCACTCTGTCAGAGGTAAGTATTAAAAATACATCACTGCTGCTTTTATTCTGCAGCCGTAAATCAGGATGGCACAATCACAGTCCAACTGAGCTGCTGGTTAGGAAAGAAAAATGAGTGTTACTTTCTCCAGCTAATCAAATATTGATATAGATAGATTTTCAGAGGCTTGTGTGTTCAGATCATAGACGCGCTGAATGTTATTGCTTGCACTTACTCTAATGTGTCGTAAGCTTTGCATTAAAAGGTTTTCACACAGTTCAGAGCGGTTGAGAGATAATGAGCTTAAAATTTGCAGCGTCCTTTTTATGGAGATAGATGACGCCCTATACTACTGACTGATTTCCATTTTTCAAGAAAGGATCCTGTTTTTGGAAATGTTTGATGTGACTAAATCGATTCTGAGAAAAAGGTCATGTGGATTCTTAGAATACCACTTTCATGATTTCAGATGGGAGAAATGACTCTGCATCCCTCTTGTAAAGTTTCAGATTTCACTTGCATCAAAAGTGTTTTCCCCTCTAAACTTCTTTGTTTCATTCCAAGAACTGGTTACACCTAAATAAATATTTCACAACAGAATCAATAAATCTTTTTTTACACAATGTCTACTTACTGTTAGTTCATTTTGCTGATAATACTTATGTAAGGCAAGGCAAGGCAAGTTTATTTGTATAGTAATCATTGTATGATTAATAATGCTGTTCTGGATGTAACAGTATTTTTTACATGGTTGTACTGGTACATTTTTTACTCAAATAAAGGCTCTTAATACTTCTTCCAACACTGCCCTCAAATGGTCATGGTCTTGAGCTTGGCTGGATTCTCAGACAGTTCCAATAAAACATAACGGCAACGCAAGAACTGTCCAATCTGACCTGCTGCATGACGGCGTCTACACTGTGAGGATTGCATAGATGACACAGTGATGGCAGGACAAATACAGTTGTCAGGTCACTATGATTACTACTGTACAGTGTGATAATTGTTGTTTAAATGTGTGAAAATGGCATATAAAATAGTCTTGCATATTTCTGAAAGTTGGCTTTTTAAGGACTGAAAATCAGCTCTTAGGATGAAAAAAGTGTAATTCATGCTAATACCTAACAAAGATGAGGATCAGTGTTGCAAATAAAGGCATGTTCACACAACAAAATGTTATCCTAGTAAGAGTTTAATCATGAAAACAAAAAAAGGCAGAAAAACACCATATTTAGACAAACATGTGTTTAAGTACAGTATAAATAAAACATATATTAAGACATGTAAAAGGATGGTTAGACGATCATCTTTGTTTATCATACTACAGTTAAGTACATTTGAAGAGTAGTGGTATCAATTAAAAAAAAAAGCTGTTGGCAATTTAAACACATTTATATTTACAAGTCAGAAGACTCTGGTTCAAACTGCATTTACAGATGATTTTTAGCATTTGTTAAAATGAACAGGATGCCAGGAAATAAAAACGCAGCAGAAAAGTCCATACAATCACAGATCACAAGTATTTTTTGCGTAATTCATGTCAGTGAAAGCTTACTTCACTTAATTTGGATGATCCTGAAGCAGTAAAAGTCATCTCTGTGGGACTCGAAGCACATTAAACAAATACTAAAAACTATTTGCAAACATTGTTTGACTCAAATCAGCAAGACAGAGACAATTAGATGCAGGAGGGACTGTGAGAAACATTTATAGAAAAGCTTACCAAACCTCACACCGAGTGCTCAATATGAAACTAAATCCATACTAACCATAATCGTAGTGAATATTAATACATGTATTAACAAGGATTTGCTTATTCAGCGATGTGTTGCCAGCCAGGTGAATCTTTTCTACCAATTTTAGAGGAAAAATAAACAAACAAAAAAATGCTAAAATAAAATGGTTAATATGGATTGAGTGAGTTTTGGAAAGCCCCTCTTTCTGTTTTACGTCAACACATGTAAACAATACTTTTTTCAGGAGTGAACAAACAAACCAAATTCAGATTGATTTATGGATTTTAAATTTTAAAAAATAAGTGCTTAAAGATGGCGACTTGTTGGATTGAGAAGTGTGGCACATCCCACAATGCAACATGTAGACATCATTTTTTTTATTTTATTTTATGGCATTTTAGAGGCTTTACACTGTGGGATCAATTTGAAAAACCAGCGAGCCGTCACCTTTAAGTACTTGGTCCTTTTAGCAGTGTCATGTCATATCTGTCTTCTGTGTCAGAACGGTCATAGGGTCGTCTTTCCTGTTCCCTTTTCTTGTCCTCCACCTCTCTTCCTCAGATAGTAATGAAACCTCCTTGGTCGCTGCTGACCGACTCCGGCACCACACAGCGACCCCTCCTCCTGGTCACACGCCGCTTCCGATGGAATTTAGCATAACAACGAAACCCTGAAAGATCATAAGTAGCATGTTATGTGCCGTAAGAGGTATATATGTATTGAATGAATTACACTTCTTCAAACTTGCATTAGCTGATTATTTGGCCACTTGGGGGCAGTGAATACAGGCTGCAAAGACAACACCTGACATATTATCATTCATTTTGAATCGTGTTTCTGTTTATCTGGTGAATGTAAGTCCAATATTCACTCTCTTTTAACTTTCTATCAACTCCTGAGGGAAATATCTGGCTCTTTAGCTTAATGCTCCTCCAGCTTCACTATTTAGTTGCTAATTGTGTCAATTTGCTGTTTGGTAATGAACAGTTAGTATACAATGGGTTTTTAGAGTGTTTTCTCTAAAAAAAAAAAGATATATGCTGTGGCCAAAACCAATATTATAAAAGTGAAGCAAACCACTTAAGTTACAGTTAGACAGCTTAACAATAGGGTGAATATCATTGTAAGGCTGAGAGGAGCTGCAGAGTCATAGATCATTTTCTGTAGGCTCGTCATTATGAGCAGCGCCTCTGACATTGCACACTGTCATTTGATATATCATTATTATCATCATCATCATTATTATTAAAAAGTCAAGAGCAAAAACTTCCTTTGAGCAATACTATTATAAAATCTGCAGCGTTATAAATGTAAACCCATTTTTATTTCACCACCTTTAAATATATATGAAAACTGACCCCAGACTGACATCATGCACACTAGGAAGTTTTCTGTTCACTACTACATCATTCACTCACTGCTGTAATTTTGGTCACTATGGAAACCTTTGCTCATTTTTTGTCACTACTGCACATGACCCTAACCCTAAAACCTTCAACCAAAACGAGAACTAGTTTTGTATGACACTGTTAAGACATCACATGATTATGACTGCATTCCCCTCGCTCACCTTCCTCACACATGCAGTCATCGTAGCACTTGTTGTTGAGGCCTCTGTTGTGAGGTTTGCACTCGTGTTGTCTCAGGTCACAACAGGAACCTTCGATAGATCAACAAATAACACTGTTACAGCCAAACACATGTGATATTCATATGTAAAAACTTCATATGAGACACTGAAAAACATGTCTTCCTATGATTTAAAATAACACAGGGGATGGAAAAACCTTAAGAACTGTTTATTCTGCTGCTGGCATATCAAGTGTCAAGTATAGTTTTCTTTTCTCACTTGTATAAAAATGATTCACAGATGCCATTACATGATTTGTGGATGTTGGAAGTTGCTACTATTTGCAGCTGCCAATTTGAAAATTTATCCAGCGCACCTGCAAAAAAAATGTCTCCAAATTTTTTCCTGATTTTCAGTCTTTATTCATAGCGCCACAGAGTTTTTCTGTGACTAAGCGCGTCACATGTGATGCGGACTGACCTGGGAGGCAATCCAGGTGGTGGTCACATGGTTCATTTGCATCAGGGTCTGCGGTCACATTTCCACTGCTGAGATTCTTACTCCGCTTCTTGTCTGCCACAAGAAAAAGAAATAAATAAAAGGCAGCTGTGCTATACATATTGATCGACTTGTTTGTTACCTTCTGAACAAATTTCTGAACTTGTAAAGTGAAGTTCATGTCATGGTCAAATAATTATGAAAAATGCATGTTCATCACAGTTCAGATCGCATATATGTGTCATTGAATTTATTTCTGTGAAGCAACAAGTTATATTTAAAGGTTATTTTGAAAGTTTATCACTGTATTAATTTCAGAAAATTAAATAAAGACAATTTAAGAATCAACTAAGCTAGCTATACCTTAATCCTGCTTCAAAAAAAATTGAAAAAATGGTCAACCATCAGAGGGAAGAGAAGAATATATATGATATATAATAAGATATTCATGAGCTTGGTCTCATAGAAATAATGGATAAAATTCATTCATTCATTCATATGCATTGAGAAACTGATGAAATGAAAATCGGAAACCCTGCAAGTGGAAAGTGGTCGTCACTAATGGTTACTGGCTTCCTTGTGTATCATAAAGTGATATAAAAGTGCTATTACCAAACCTTGAAATCCAGCTTTGTTTGAACTAATTGTCAATAATTTAAGCTAACATTTTACTACCATATAACAAAATAATCTGTTATAATAAGGCTGATATGAGTTGGATTATTTCCACCAAGCACAATTCATAATTTAGGCTAAACACTGACCTTTCTTCTTGGAGGATGGCCAGGTATCCACGGGTTTCATGTCCTCGTAGTCCGTCCAATCAAAGAGTGCCATATCCAACGTTGGCATCACCTCTCCTTGACCTTTTCCTCGTCCAGACCTCTAAAAAAAAAAAAAAAAAAAAAAAAAAAAAAAAAAA
>JANJYP010040917.1:0-18783 GCA_024605115.1 Rastrelliger brachysoma | reverse complement strand
TCCTATTGGCATCCAGAGTGGCTACTGTCACACTAACTAACTGCCTGCCAAGCTGGGTTAACATGCTCCTCCAAAGCCCAGGAAGCCCTTTTCTTCCCCAGGCCACTGCCTCCCCACTGCTGCTATGGCTGTTGCTGCTGAGGGAAGTGAAATGGGGGGAGGGAGGATGAAAATGAATGACTGCTGAGGGCAGTTGATGAGAAGCTGTTTGTTGAGTCTAAAGTATCGAAAAGGGAGGCACTAACACTCTGTAGCTTCCTGTCCCGAGAGGCTGTTGAACCAGAAGGTCACTCAATATGAAGCTGAAAATGTACCATGTGCTCCCTCTCACAGTCACATGCGCTTCATGACCTATTGTGCTCTTGAAAGACTGGCTTGCTTGAGGTACTAAGAGACTGATTTCATTTAGATAGCATCATATGGCAGGCACTATGAGCATTACACTGGGGCTCATGTGGATGGATGTGCATGTAGGGAAAAAGCAAATGAGTGCTGTGAGCCTGTGCAGTCAGCTGAGCTCAACCAGCAGCCGCAGCAGCTGTTGAAGGCGGGCAAAAAATGCCTTGATGCCCCTCTGAGGGCAATGCCTCTGCATCCCCATGTGAGACAGCTTAACTGTGGTCACCTGAGCTCTCTCTGCAGCCCCCTACAGCCAACAGTTCCAGTCAACACCCAGACCACAGTCTGCACAAAAGACCTAATTCTCACTCAGACACATGTAGAAAGACATTGAAGAATGTTTTCAGACACACTTGCTGATGAAAGCACTGTTAAAGAGAAAGCAGTGTTGATGCCTCTGTGACATGTCTGATCTGCTGTTTCACAGCTTCCTTACGCAAAGGAGGTATGTGAGGAATGTACGCTGGCTCCTCTAGAATGTCAGGCACGTCTGCTTAGAAGGAAGTGGAGGGAGGGGGTTGGGGGGACGGGGTCTACGAGGGGATACCACTCTGACACATGTTGAGCTGTCTTTGAATGGTTGTCCTTCCCAGATAGTGGAGATAGGGCCAGGCTCAGCTGACTTGCTGGCCGAGTCTTAGGCGCAGCTGCCACAACTAGACCTCAGTCACACTAAGAGCCTTTTTGTCTGCATGTCTGTGCATGCTGAGTGGCCTTTGATACAGGAAGTCCAGTATCTAAATTCTGTATTATTGCTCACTTGTTCAATAAGAGCACTGTGCACTTTTAATGCTAGATACTGAGCAGCCAGTTAACCACTCTGTATCTTTTAATAAGAGTGACAGATAAGGGACTCAGCACTTTACATGGTTAAGGAAGCAACAGAATGATGTTAAGAGGCAGTTAAGTCCAATAGTTGCTATGGTGCATCTCTCCAGACCCTTTGTACAATGCAGAGTCCAGTTTGACTTTGACGGGGTCAGGTCATGCTATGAGTGCACAGACTTTGCAATGGCCAGATGAGAGAACTCACTTTGCCCTGGTAAATGCACAAACACACTTGCACATGCGCGCAAACACACACACACACACACACACACACACACACACACACACACACACACACACACACACACACACACACACACACACACACACACACACACACACACGTACAGAAGGCTGCCTAGATCAAAGGGCCGCTGTCCTCTTTGGCAAGCTGACAAGTGATCCTTTCAGAGCTGCCCACACAGGAGCCTCTTGTAATGCCAAGCCAGCTTTATTAGAGTTTGAGTACAAGGAAAAAGAGTAATAAAAAAAACATACACACTGCACAGATTCATATAATCAATATATGCACAGTCTGTTGCTTGCAGGCCCAAAATGCTGCAGATTCCAGTGAAAATGCGGCTCCATAAGAGGCTTGTATTTAACAGGTTTTCCTGAGTCACAGCTATGATTTAAGTTCCCATCCAGGTAGAATTGTAGTGCACAGGTCAGTGTCACTCAGGAACAGGGCTTCTGTTCTGAGGACAGGAGATCCTCAGCCCAACAAGGTTTGCAGCTTTCCAGTGCTTGGATGGCTCTGTTCCCATACCCAGAGGTAGTAGTGTGTGTATGTAGACTTGTGAGAAAAGGAAATGGCATACTGAACCTTAACACACACTGGCACAGGGTCTCCCTAGAGGCGGAGAACCCAGAGTTCTTAACCAAACCAAAGCAGCACACTAAATAATTTAGATTCATTAGCCTACTCAGCAGGCCCACATGCACTTTAGTATACCCATTGCTTTTTGTGAGCTCTCTACTCACCCTATTAAAGTTGAAATATTTGCTTTTTAAAAGCAAGTTCTTGTAAATCTAAATTGGTGTTAAGATTTGGCCTGCTTTATGAGTGGAATTAATGACCACTGACATTATACTGGCCTAGAAATCATCAAGGTATTAACTCTTCTCTGTTCCACACAGGACCAGTTTATAGCCTGGGCTTCTGTGAAACAAAGGCAAGGTCGATGACAGTTTCAGCATGCTGCACCCAATTTTCAGATAATTCCCTTTTTTTCAGTATGTGGCAGCAAGGTGAATTTGGCTGAAAGAATTGTTCTTGTAGAACTAATAAAAGCAGAGATAACCAATGAAACGTAGCAGATAACAGCCCTGCTATTATCTGCACACTGTATTACTGTGTAACACAGACTTTTTACAGCCTAGTGCATTTATAGTAAAAGTGACGGTGTTGTAATCAGGATCAGTAACGTGAAATACTTCTCCATTTCTTAAAATAATATTGTATAATGCATTTTTGTTATTGCATAGTTTTAATATAAGTTTTTATAAGATTCTCAAACCAAATTGGGATTTCACTCCTATTGCCTCACTGCTATCGAGGCACTTATTTGCCACTTTATTACTTTGGGGTCTAGAAACAACTCTTAAGGCCAATACTGCACAAATTCTGCCCTTTTCTGTCATCACCTGGTTCAATTCCAAAGTATTTTCAAATGACTCTTTTTAGGAACTAAATCATTGCATTCACATATTGTCTTGGAAGAGAAAATATCCAAAAATGCACTGACCTTTTTCACTTTCCTACTTTCTTTGTTGAGAGTTTTATTATAATACATCAACATGACATAATGGAAAGGTAAGCTGTGTCTTAACCTGTGGCTTTAAATCATTACCACCGTTTGATTACCAAGGTTGTAATCAATATTAGAAAAAAAAAAAACACTGTTGCAATGTTAAAAAATAACCAACTCAACCGATATGTAAGTGATAGAAGCAGGTTGGCTCTCACTGATATGATCGTCTATATTCCATGTAGACCCGACACACTCACATTTTAAAGAAAGACACTGATAGTTTAGTTACTCTAAAAGCTTTGAGGAATCAGGACTGTATCTTTTCGCTCTTACCTCAGGCCTTCTCTGAGGAGGCAGCGACTGACGTGATGACTTAAAGGACTCTGCATGGTTTAAAGGCTTAATGAAGCTCGCAGCTTTCTCCAGCTCTGTGGCAGCTATTAAGAAGAGAAGCACTCAGCTTGTCTTGTCTGTGCCACGTTGCTCTCTTCATGCCGTCTGCACAGCAGATTGCTCTCACACTTGCATCTCGATGAAAATATTTTCAAAGGCTGAGGAGGGGGGACCTTATTGCTCTGTTTTTATGGATGGTCACTAGTTAGGGTAACAATATCAGGATCCCTTCCAGTGGTTTAGTTGCATTTTGTTATTTAAATTATATTCAGTTTATGTTTTACAGCCCTGCAGGGTTTCATGAATTTCAATGGTTGGGTGTCACTTTCATTTTAATGAATAAAAGAAGATTTTCAAAAGTTTTTTCAGCATCTCTATGAATGCAAACACTCCTGGGACAACTTAGTAGAAGTGAGGCACTAGGCTGTATCATCCTTTCTCACATCCATGTCCTCGCTTGACAGCTAATGGTCTTTCTAAACGGCCCATTGCTGAGTCATTATGTAATTGTGTAATCAGATTTCACACGTTCCAGAGCTCAAATCCAATACGCATGTGTCGGTGTGCGCTGAGAGGTTTTTTTTTTTTTTTTTCTTTAACTAGTATATGTGTGCGTTCAAGATAAAAAGCAGCACAGGAGAAATCAAAGAATAGATTTATGTATTACATGTCTCTTCACGTGCCAATCTCACGTGTAGGAGTGGTCTTAAATGAAATGTGGTCGGCATGGAGCTGGATGTGTGTATCTGAGAATTTACACGTGTGTATATGTGTGTGTCTATTGAGTCAGACATGAAGAGGATAGTGGTGTCAGCTTGTAGCAGTTAAAGCCAGGGGAACTGTTTTCTGTCTAATATAGATTGCCTTCTTGGCTGACATCCTTCTACCCTCCTCTTCTCCGCTCTCTCACTGAATCTTCCTCCCTCTCTCAATTTCTCTCATGATCGATCCCCCTCCCTCTCCTCTCACTATCTCTCCTGGCATCTCCTCCTCCTTCACACCATCTGACAGTTTCCATTTATCTTCTCATATCTCTTTATCTTTCCTTAGCTTATTGCTTTTCATTCCAGGAATTATTGGTCACCCTCATAATTTTATTTAAAAAACACCAATAAGAGATAAAAACAACAACAAACAGCTTAGGTCATTATTTCTACAGCCACAGCACATTCAAAAGCACTCAGTCTTAACATCTTAATTTGTAAGTGAAGATGCTTTGGTGTGCAGTTGTGTTTAGTTCAAGCCTCCATGTGGAAATAAGTGAAAAAGAGACAGAGTGGCATGCAGTTGAAAATCTCATTGCTTTGTAGTAAGCTTCTGAATCTAAGCTGAACAATGTCATGCTGATATGTCATTCCTGTCTGCTTGCTGGCCAATTCTGAGATAAGGGAATTGGCTAAGGAGGTTGGGAGGGGCAGCAGCTTTTCCTGCCCTATGGGAGCAGTATGACTTCTCAGCTGTCTGTCAAACTGTCAGACGAATGCTCCTCTAGAAACCTGGAGTGGGGTTTGGAGGAGCTGGTGTTTGTGAGCAAAGAGCTAAGGCAGTGAAAAGGTTACCCTTTCAGTGGGGTCATGGAGTAGGCTGACTGTCCCCAAACTGAGCACCAGCCCCTTCCCTGACCACATACATGAAGGGGGGATTAGAGGCAGGCCAGCAGGGGCTCACTCTCTGCAGCTTTGATCAGCAGCAGCATGGCCTAATACCAGACAACATCTGCAACTCTCAGCATTAAAGAGGCCCAAAAATTCCGATTAGGAACACACGGCCTGCTTGCCTGCTAGTGTGTAGGACACAACTGTGTCAGTTCCTGGATGGGAGGTTTTTAAATACCATCGCTCCAGTGGTGCTTACACTGATTTGTTTTACAAGGCCTGAGTCTCCAGAGATGTTATTTTACGTTGTGTTTCAAATTCCACTTTCTTAGCCTTTCATTTGCTTTTATGTACAGTGAGTAATTGCAAAAGGATGAGAAAGTGTTGAGTTAGGCTGTTTATTGGTGATTTTGTTTCCACAGAGACACCATCCTGCGCTGCAGGAACAAAGGGCAAAATAGATGGGAGTGTTTTACAAATAGTATTGTGTAAGTGGAATTCACAGCACTGCTAAATTGTCCCCGAATCTTTGTTTGTGTCATTTGGACAAAGCTACATACTGTGTGTGTGTGTGTGTGTGTGTGTGTGTGTGTGTGTGTGTGTGTGTGTGTGTGTGTGTGTGTGTGTGTGTGTGTGTGTGTGGCTCAGCTTCTTTCTATGGACTCTGTGGCAGTGTTGTTGATATGAAATGACCCAACTAAAAGTTCATCTCTCTCAAAAAATGCTGATAAACAAGAATAACACTTCCTGATTGGTTAGTATGTTTAAGAAAAAAGATTTCATCACAAGTCCGTATATACAGTAAAGAAATGGCTTTGTCTCTTAACATACAACATTGTGACTGTGAAGACATAGGTTCATAGTTGTGTGTATCATCAATACATCATTGTTAAATACATGTTATAATTCCGAATACAATCTTTTCAGCCATATCTTACACTAAGTCACCGGTTTATTAGGTACGCATGTGTAGTCTAATACAATCCAGTGGAGCTGCAATAAATCCTATTATGTGTATCTTTGTGTAGCAAATTTTAATAGTTAGTGGTTGTGCTGCATTTATTGGCAGTGAAGCTGCCTGAAATATCAGTCAGTCGATATTACTGGCCAGTATTAGCCTATCATTGATGTATCGGTGTTTATGTAGTTGCACCAATATTTTATAAGTTATATAAGCAACATTTCATTTTTTCTTAATTTATCTTAAACACATATGTGCATGTTTACTGTTTACTCTCTCATTTGACTTGTGGAATTTTATACAGTAATGTGTATTGTTGAGGTGTGAAACACCATGCCTCCATTACATATCTTTGTCACAAGTGTTTGATAACTGTCTATGAGGGATCATTACAAAAAGTGTGTGTTTATATACATATTCTGTTTAAATATGATTATTTGCCAATATACATCAGCCCTAAATATCCAGTATCCGTTGGGCCCTCATTGGCAGTGTTGTAAAATGAATTGAGACTATTTCAGGAAGTAAAATTAGCAATACATGCATGCATTTACAGATGAAAGTAAAATACAATTATAAAAATAAAAATATTCAGCATGTAAATTACAGAATGGTACCTTTCAGAAAGTCATGTGATTACAGATTGTTAGTATATTGGGCTTGTGCTAATGCACTGTTGTGTAAGCAGCAATTTATTTTGTAGCTGATCAAATTGCTGTTAATTATAACAACTTCAACTTCATATGCTGTTAGCAGTATATCTTCAAGTTGTTAAAGTATTCAAAAACATATATACTGAAAAAAATCTTATTTTTAAAATTCTTTTTCTCTAAAATGTGGAAGTGTTATGTAGTTATGTAGTGAATCTAAATATCCAAGTAAAGTACTAAATAAAGACCTAAATAAGACCTATTGTAAGTAAGTATTTGAGTAAATGTACAGTACAATATTAGTTACATGTGACCTATGTTTATTGGGCTGTATTTTATTGGAAGGTTTTTCTAATATTCCAAAATGAACATTTCTCTCAAAAAACAAAATTAAGTATGAAAAATAGAATATTATGAACTTCATAAGTGCAGGATTTATTGAAAACTCTTATATTGGATTAGGTTAGATTGCACTAGTGTACCCAATAAACTGTGTAATTCTGTAAGGGCTGAGGCCTGTGAAGCTGAAAGTCCTAGGGAGACATAATTTTGTGTGCAGTGTGTCACAATCATTAACATGGCAATTGGTTTGTCACTTGCTGTTAGCTGTTTCAGTTTGATGATCACCCAGATCCTGGAAAAAGCTGTCACCTGCTGCACCAGGAAGTTAGCGCTCTCTCTCAACACCCCATGTTCCCCTCCCTCTTGTTTAACGTGTATATGATTATTTTTCTCTAGCCAGTCTTATTTTGTTTTTAGCTCCAGTTTTACATACATGCATAGTCATAACTTTAATTCGACTACCACCCTTTTCTACTTCTATTTTTTTTTCTCACTATCCCCCTCTCTCTCTGTGTCCTCCTCCCTTAGCACCCCCACGCCCCCACCCTCCTCACTCTCAGTGCCACTGTGTTCACATGGCCCTTGCATGTGACATGAGGCTGAGCCAAAACACCCCGGATGCCCGCTTCAGCCCTCCACTGTTACAGACCTTGTTAAATTTTAAACAAAACAAAAGGAAAGGAGGGAGGGTGGATGTGGTGGTGGTGGGTGAATGGGGCGGGTGTTAGAGAAGGAGAAAGAGAAAAGTGAGCACGTGGGGCCAGGGGAATGTGCAACAACATCACAATCTCATTCATTTACTCGTCCGTTCCCCATGCATCATCAGTAGCCCTTTAATTCTTGCACTCTCTCTCTCCCTCTTCCCTCTTCTTGTGTGAAAGGCTTCCTCTCTGGACTGACTCAACTGGACTGATTGTAGCCTTAACCACAGGTCTGGGATCTGATTACTTTGTGGTCTGTCCTTCTGTGGCTTTATTGAATAATGCTGTCCTTATGGACAACTTTTTTTCTCAGTTACCCAAGGCAACTGCTGCCTACTATCATCAGATGCATTTTTATTCAGTAAAGGGATAGCTGGAAAAGAAATTATAAAAAACATTGTTTATATTTATTATTGCTTGTACTTTTCCTTTGTATGAAAGTACTGCTTTAATATAAAGTGAAATCAGAACGACTTGGATGCAGGCAACATCCCCCTGGATCATGGCCAGATTTAGTTAAGCTATGAGAGTTCTTCATAGCTTCTGATAACAAATGGCATTAGAGGTTAAGTACAAACAAAAACTATGATGTGCTTATCTGTGTGTCTGTACCCTCAGGGAAACTTGGAACTGCAAGTGGTTTGACTGCCTTTCATCGTGGATCAGCAGCTATTAATTTTACCAAGCAATACAAATTATATCATTGTCACCACTCCTGCTTATAATGTTCATATAAAGTTGCATATGTGTGCTGCATAATGATGAATGAGATGACAGAATCAGGTGGGACAAATTAATTGGCAAACTCTAGCTAGCCTTGCTTGCTGTAACCATCCCTACTATACTGTCCATTAGTAGATTCCTTCCAAATGTGCTAACAATGTAAGTGATGAGTGAGTTCACTTACATTGAGAGTGCATTATGAAGGGATCTTTTAATGGCCAGTATGAACAAGTGGACAACAAGACAATAGTGTGTCAATGTTCATTTCGGAAAAGTTGTGGACCTGTTCTTTAATGTTTATAAAGTGTGTTATGTTTGATGTATTTGTTGTGTCATATGACACAGATATTTGCAGACAAGTTAACAGCAAAACAAGTTCAGACTGAATCCTCAAGTAGTCTGCAGTTTTTGGTCCAGCCAGCAAAGTGTTCCCCCTGTTGCATACACACACACACACACACACACACACACACACACACACACACACACACACACACACACACACACACACACACACACACTCCTCATAATATTACAATACAGCATACTGCCAGTCTCATGTTCACGCCTGGTTAAATCTGGTTCTCTCTAATCAGGAAATCTGTCTACTTGTTGTTTGGTTGCACATGCTTAGTACACACAGTACATTAAATCACATCTGTTCACTGTGAAGAAAAAAAAATGTCATATCGTCTTTTTGAAACAGACGTTTTAATCTTTTGAAATATAAACAACTCTACTTGCATTTTAAAGCTACGTGTTACCATGGTTAAATAATATCAGGGATGCAGGTAGCTTCAATGCGCTTTACTGCAACAACATATAATGTAATGACAGCTAAAGCTGAAACATTAGTGAATCAGTCAAGTAGTTGATCAACAGAAAATAAATTACCAATAATTAAATTACTAAAAGCCCACTTGAATTTGTGCTGTTTTTCTTCATAATTTTTCTATCATACATGACGTGACTATTTTTATATACTGTTGTTTTGGCAGAGCAAGACTCTTAAACATGTCAAAGTAGGCCCTGAGAAGGGTCGGGCAATTTATTCACATTTTATTCACATCACAAAACAACAAGATTAATTGATAATAAAACTGATCATTAGTTGCAGCCCTAATAAAATTAAATTAGCATTAGAGATTGGTGTGTCAAGAAAGAAACTGTGAAAATGTTTTTCTCGGTTGTTGGTGAGCAGACACATGGCAGAAGACAGACACATAAAATCATATTGTTCTCATCTTTGACCTTTAGACATGTGACGCTGTTGTTGCTGCTCAGTTATTATGCCCTGAGTCTTTTATGACCGAGTGACTGACATGTGCACATACACAACCCTCTTATTAACATATTATATGAGGAGATGGAGGGTTTAGCAACAGTGCTAAATAAGTTGACTGTTTTACAAGATGGGACTGAGAGTTGCAACTGTGGCATTCCTACAGTTAGTGTTTTGACTTATTATCTCAATAATTTCATCTTTCTGACAGCATCCCTTCAGGAAGGATGCCTAGACCCAGGGTTGTCAGTGCAGAGTCTTTAGAGCTTCATACTTAACAGTTCATGAATTAGGATGGAGACTATTTGCTAAATGTCAAAGAATGACATCTCTCACAGTGCTGTGACACAAACAATCCACCTGATTATCTTTTGCAGTTTTGCCCTTTTCTGACCTTTTAAAATTTCTCCCTCTAATGGTCGTCCACAACCGTTTTAGGCTGAACGTAAAAATATCCGTTCTTCATTTCTGTCAGCGACAGGCATTATTAATGCAGTGGTACAAATGAACAGGGAAACCCAGGGCGACAAACAGACGGGAGTCGCTGCAGGCAAATTAATCACTGACATACACATAACCACAGACACACACATATAATCTGGCATGTGCATTCACTTGCATGCACAGTCCACCACTATCAACTCTAACCTTTTGCGCGACATCATACCTTCACTGGCTTACCAATTATTGTTCTCATCTCGTCTCTTTAGCTTCGGTATCAGGGGGAGGTGTTGTCAGCCCGCTTCTTTATCACTACTCTTGCTCGCTCTCACATTTCACCCTCCCCCTGATGCACTTCCCAGGGGGGTTGAATGCTAGGTGGGTAAGCCTAAACCTCTGTGCCTGGGAGGGGGTTATTATACTGGTGCTTAAGACGACAATACCTTTACTCCCCGCTCTTTCTCGTTCTAACTCTATCTTTAAGCCCTCTTAGGCGCTGCACTTTATCAAGGCTGTGTGGAGTGCTGCAGAGACAGGCTGCTGCTGTGCACAGGCCATTAGCAACTGCTGAGTGACAGAATGCGGAGGCTGAAGTGACACAGTGACGCCATTGATGAGCAACTGGTGTCCTAAGTGATGAGATAATATGTGTGTTTTAGAAATTTCTACATGATTTTGTTGAATCTTAAATGTATATGCAACTGCATAATCACCTTTTTCTGATCTCAGGCTGAGAGCATATTTATTTCTCTCATCTCAATTGTTCTTGCTCTGGCAGAATGTGGCAAATATGCTCAAACTGAAGTAGGGCTGATTATTTTTATTGTCAATTAATCACAGTTGATCACAATTCATTTTAAATGTATGTTCAGCTGCATAATAATCTTTTCCTGATCTCACCAGGCTGAGAGCATATTTATTCCACTCATCACAGTTGTTCATGTTCTGCCAGAATGTAACAAGTATGCTCAAACTGAAGTAGAGCTGATTATTGTTGTCAATTAATCACAGTTTTATTCCCATTTAATTTTTTAGAGTTGATGGTTGTATATTGTGATATACACAAGGGAGAAGAGACATTATTCACTTTGAGAAGCACAAATCAGCCAATGTTTTTTGTAATTATGATTTAAATGATTACATGATTTAGGATTTTTTTTTTGCCAGTGTTATCCACCAATTGATTTTCTTTACATCCACAATTTGAGTTGTGAGATCCATAAAAAATAACTATGAGTCCTGCTTAATCAGTGTTTTTCTTCATATGTTATGAGCTCATTTGGTGTTGTATTGATAAAACTTGAGCACACACACACATACGTAGCATAATGCAGCTCACAGAGCGAGGGAACATGTGCTTGGCTCATGCCTTGTTTAAAAGTTCCTGCAGGTGGAGAATCTATCACCATGTTGTCATACATTGTTTGGTGGCATCTGGGATTTGCTTTAATTGCATCTTCGGTCATGGCTGCAGACTGCCTTTGTGCCATAGTGCATGCATTCCCTGCATGCAAGGCTGATTATGTGTCCTCATGTGTTAGTGAGAGGTCTGTAAGTCTGAGGGCAAGTGCTGCATCATTCATGAGTGTGTGCCACCCTGTGCCTGGACTGCAGTGACCCTTAGCTGTCAACAGTGTATCCTTGAGCATTATGGCACAGGCTGTGCTGAGGACACACTGCAGGAACTGTTGGCATGTGAAGGGCTGTGGGTGGGGTCTGGAGATGGGGATGGGTATGCCTGCTTGAGGCTGAATAGGAAGTTGTGTATGCATAGTAGGACTGAATAGCTGAATAGGACACTCCTAGTAATGTAGCATGTTATCTGTCCCTTTTTTGTAAGTTCTGTTTTTACTTCTCTTCCTCTTTGGTGAGGTCAGAGAGAGTTGTCATCCACAGGGCAGGGACCCTGGACTTCCATGTGCTAACTAATTACATTTAAGCAGGATTGGTTCTTACTGAAATATTTCAAGAGGTTAGGTCACAAGTAAGCTGGACTAGAAATGGGGATTCTCTGCAGGGGCAGACACATAAAACTACTCAGACAGTTTACGATGGAAGAAGGAAGCGCTGTATATGTAATGTATACAACCCATTATATCTTTAGTGGAGCAGGTAAAATTACAAAAAAAATAAGATCTAAGAAGTCTTGCTTGATATTTTTGCTCAAGTGGTTCTGACAACCATGGGAAAAATGCACTGTGTCTTCAGGTAAAATGATATTGTGAATTTCTTATTTGAGCATATGGGAAACCAAACAGATTAAACCCGCATAAGTCTGCATCATGTCTCACTCTGATGACCTTGATGACAATTCTGAGTTGATACACTTTGTTTTGTTTGGTCTTTTTTTCACCATTTAAGGACAAATATCAAGTAAGATGTCTTTGATATTGTTTTTGTTTGTTTGTTTGTTTGTTCACTGCGACTGAATAGAAGAAAAGAAGGAGAGCAGAGGGTATGGATGACAGCTGGAGATATGTGCCTGATATTACATAGCCTACTAGATATGGATAAAGAGGAAGATAAGTAGGGGAAACTTTTGAGTTTCAGTTCAATGGAGGCCTTCCTGAGAAACATTAAAATATGCACATACAGACACATACACACACAGTCATTTAAAACCTTTCTGGCTGCACATGTGCGTGCATGTGTGTGCGCGTGCAAGCAAAACAGAGACACGTTACATAACTGGGCACCCTGGCTCTCCTGCCAGTTTACTATAACACAACAGTAACTCGGTTCACACGTGTGCAGGCTTGTTTTATTTTGTGTGTGAAAGCGCAACCTCACATTTGTCTCTCACGCACTCATGACCCTGCTGGTAATTCATTATTTTACCAACATGGAAAAGCCTTCCTCTTCATTCTCTTCCACACAGATGAACACGTTTGTCATGCATTCTGAATGTACATGGAGTTGCATTACATAAACACTAGAGGGTTTTGATGAAGACTACATCTGACGTTTTGCTAAGAAGATATTAAATACTTGCAGGAAGTGAATGGGGCACTGTTGGTTTTTTCTGAGTTAACCTAAAAAAAAGGAGAAAAAAAAGACAAACATCTTAAATATGCCCAACACTGTGATGCTTGCATCACTACGCATCTTAGCAGATAATACACTTAATAGTCCCTCTTGTAGCATCTCTGCTGATATGCCAGTACATGACTGCGCATATGGATTTGCTTTTTAAGGAATAATTCTGGTATTTTACCAAAATTTGACTGGTTATGATAATACTAAACTCACCAGGTTAGTTTCTGACATCAGGAAATACAGCAAAATGACATACTAGGAAAAAGTCTGGTAAAGAAGAAACACAAGCTGTCTGGTGATCATACAGACCCATACTTTGAGCAGCTACAAAAAAAGAAGACAAAGCATGCAACTTATGTTCTATATAAATTACTGTTGCCATACTTTTATTGATTCTAATATAGTTCCCTGCAAGTGACATATGCATTGGTTTGTGTCTCCCTGATTTCAGCCAGTATATGCATATGTCCCATAACATTTGAATACAGCACAGGAATGCCAAATCCCATCACTGAAAAAAAGCATAGTGCAGGCAGGCCGGTTTTGTTGACATAGTAGACTATGGTGTGTCCCATAAAAACAGTATCTCCAGTGATGAATCTTCATGCAGAAAGATATACTGCATCTATAGGTTTGAGTGTGAAACTGGCTGCTTGCCTGTAAATAGTAACCCTGTAATCAAATACAGAGAGGACAACTGCCGCAACAATTTGTTTTCTCATAAATGAAGAAAAGCAAGATTTGTTTCTAGTAAGTAAACTTGAATCTTAGCTTTGGTAACATGGCAATATGGCATTAACTAAAAGTTTTTCCTCCATATAAAATGCCTAGTTATGTATAGTCCTGCACTCTATTATGGTGTTATTGAATGAAGAAATTTCAAAACTACAACAGTTATTTATTTCATTCAGAAACATCAGTGTTGCCTTTGCACGGTTTAAGACCAGCTTCAGCTTCAAACTATGATGGAGTTTATGAAGGAGGTTAAATGATAGTTGTAGATTTCCAGTGGCAGCAAGGATAGAATCTGTAGGTGGGTAAAGGATGTTGTCATCAGCATACAGATTAAAGTCGCAATTGCGCAATGAAGAGGTAATATGTTTATATAAATACTAGAACAGAACCTTGTTGAATTGTTTTGTAAACTGGTATACCTATATTACCTATCTTCATACACTGTGAGCTAGTATCAAAACGCATAGAAGAAAATTATCGTAAAAGCAGAGAGGGGTCAACTGTTTTAAAAGCTTTTGTTAGATCAATTAAAAAAAGCAACAAAGTGTGTTTTTTGTTATTCAACGCTGGTACTATATTGTTAATAACTAAAGAAGTTAGTGCTATATTTAAGCCTGAACCAAACTGAAATGGAGTTACTATGGAATGTATGGACAAAAATATTTCAAATATGCAACAACTGACTTTTTTTTTCAAGTTTTGATTTAATTTAGATTTGTGGATCTGAGGATTTCAAAGCAAGTGGTTCAAGTTTATCATCACCCGTTGATTTTCATGCATCAGTATTGCATAAGACATCGATATTACATAAGGCATCAGCTACCATCTTAGTAGAAACAGGAGATATGCTAAAGGAGTGGTTTACTTCAGTAGTAATAAAAGGGTGACCTATGTTCTTTCTTACAACTGCTGGGATAATACAGATTGTTAGTGCAAATTGCAAAGCTGTCTGTCAGAGTTAATTATTTATTAACAACACAGGCAGGTAGAATTGCTAGAGGTAAATCTTCCATGAATTATTGTAATTAAAGGAGGGATCACTGAAGAGTGCAGATATTAATTAATTTTGGCACTTATTCCTCAACTGTCAAGCCAATAACAAAGTTCTTTGGTGCACCTAGCCACAGCCTATGCTTTGTTTCAATAATTAAAAAAAGGCAATGAAACAGGGAGTTGACCTATATTTGGTTCTTGTCTTTTTAAAAGATGCATGCATGTAAATTGGGTTAAAACACTGGTAAAGAAACTTAAAGCTAGTTAAGGATCAGGGATTTTAAGATCATGTAGAAAGGCCTGATCATTAAAAGTTCCTTCTGAGCAGTGTGTGAATTTGCTTTCCTCTCTACAACATTATAATGCAAACAATCAAGCAACAGCCACTAACACCAAGGTCAAAAACACCAATAGGCAGAATATTTATCTGGCCTGTCTGTTAATTTTAATCCAATTAAGTTTGACTTTGAGGAATCCTTCAGGTTGGGGTGAGAGCTATGTGAAATAAGCTGTGCAAAATAAAGATTGTAAAAAAAAATCTTCAAGATTATTAGTTGCTGAGGTAAGCCAGTCTTAACTGAGATCACAGTGGATAATCACTTCATGATCAATCATTATTGATCAACTATATTGAGAGGTCTAGATAATCTTGCTAAACTTTAAACTTGTTTACGTCCTGTCTTATCATTTGTCCACACAGTTTCTTGCCCTGTCAAACTTTGTTGTAGTGTAGTGATGTTGCAATATATTTTCTCTCTCATGACAGATATTAAACAAAAACAAGACACCAGTTGTAATTAGTTATAAATTTCATATATGAATTTATGCATTTATAGAATTTCCAATTTTGTCAGCCGAAGAGTGTGTCTGTTTAGTGGACATTTTAAAGCAAGGACTGAGATCACCTAGCCTTATAGTATTTTCCTCTCATGAGTCTTTCTGCCTCGGGTGACAGGATATGCCTCTAGCCAACTCCTTGTCTGTCTGTTTATCCATATCGATCCATACACTGTTTTTCAGTCTTAAACACAGTGCGATTGTACTTTGTTTCTCCTACTCTTCCATCCTATGGGTAGCTCCAAACTCCCTCTCTCTTGCTATACTTCTCAGTACAGCAATATAGCTCCTAGTATTCATGCTTGTACAGCACAAGAATGCAGTACAGGGGCCCTCATTACTTTTTTTTCTCTGTTTTACTTATTTATTTTACACACATACACTCTCACCCACAAACATACTAAATAATTCATTTAGGAGCTCTGCGCACTTTCACAGCCTTACAGTAACACTCAGATTTACACTTGTGCATTCAATTAATTTATAGTATGCACTCACATATTGCATTATATTGCTTGAGCAAACATGCAGACACCTTTGTCCACTCTGGTGACAACATTTGCATTTGCTCACACACAAACAAAGGGTGAAAACAATTCTGTTGTGTGTGTGTGTGTGTGTGTGTGTGTGTGTGTGTGTGTGTGTGTGTGTGTGTGTGTGTGTGTGTGTGTGTGTGTGTGTGTGTGTGTGTGTTTGCACTCTGAGCTCACTGATCAGTGGGCTCGTGTTTTCCAATGTAAGGTTTCGTAACACACACACACACATTACATAACAGCGACAGGAGTCGAGCCGGGAAGAGAGGGGAAGAGGAGAGGGCTAGCACACATCTATGTACGTCAGCATCCAGCCCTTTTACAGACAAGGGGGAATCACTGGGTAGAATCTTCTTTTTCACACACTGATGCCGACAGAACACCTGCGATTCGGAGCATTCATAACGCAGCTCTTCTCTCTGTCCATTGCATCTGTGTCTATTTTTAGTGGTTATTGATTGAATTATATGATGAGGCATGTTCACAGTGCACTGGGTGGCATAAAGAACAGCACAGCTGATATAAATGCTGCTATTGCTTTTACTTTAGGTTACCAAAGTCGCTGTTCCTCACTGCAGCTGTCAGGCATCTAAGACATGGTTTGCATCTGTTTCTGCTTCTGCTCATAAACAAAGATCAAAATCAGGTTCACTTTTATATATGAAGATGAAGATTCAGTGTCTATGACTGCGCATTAAGTCATGTTAGACATAATTTACAGAAGAGCAACTTAGTGTGCAAGTGGGTCAAACTCCAGCAAAGAGAAGATAATTCAGCATTACAGCACACTACAAATCCTCCTCCAGGTCATCCCTCTGCCATTATGCATCCCCACACTGCCCCTACAGGCAGTGGATGATAATGCATTGACCTGATAACTGATTGTACAATGCCTTTAATAGAAGAGGGCTGTTTAGTTCCCTTCTCCCTTGGGGCAAAGGGTGATAATGGTTTGATGGGGAAGATATTGCAGGCTGTGACTTCATTTGGATTCAGGATGTGTTTCTCTGGACTGAAAGAGAAGTTGTTGTATAGCGTGTGTATAGTGAGTGTGTGGCTGTTTCTGTCTGATGTGTCCTTCCTGGCGACATGCTTAAGAGAGAAGAGCTATCAGAATTTGAGGGCATCCATCAAACTATTAATTATTCTGCACAAACTCTCTCTGGAGAAGAAGGTACATTTTAGGGTCACTAGGGCCACATCACATTTTCTCTTAGTGTGTGTGGCCCTGCTTCTTAATGCTACTTCACCACCTGAGAGCAACGAGAACAAAAAGCTAATTTACTCACACGTGATGCCTACACTCTCATCCTAAAATTTTTGTAAATATTTTTATGTATATTTCAGAAAATTTAAATTCTGGACTCTAAAAGTCTCCTTTTAGAAAATCACAGGCATTCAGAAACATGGCATCTTAGGTGCATAATGATTTAATCATGTTTAATTGTTTTATTAATTAAAGAGATAATGACAGAAAAGCAAACTGTGACATGAATGATTAAATAAATACTCTGCTAGTTAATCATCTGCTTGTGTTGCTGTCTAAACACTACAGAAATTGTTTTGCTTGAGTGAGTCTTAGAGTCACCACAATTGAGTCAAGGTTATTTTTGTCTGAAAAGAAGTCATTTGTAGTACTGGTGTTTGATCATGACAAATAAATATTTGGTTCAGAGCAAAGATAGCCTACCTTAGAGTCATGCTCCTAGCATGGCTACAAAACTACCTGCCACCAAGTACTAAAGCACTCTCCAGCTTGTCTTTTTTGATATTTTGACTGTTGAACAACTTGTTTGATTTTTTTTTTGGCATTGAGAATATTAAAGCATATCTGTATAAAATATGGCCTTTTTTAAACCCAGTACATCCATGCTGACTGTTTAAAGTAACACCAGACAAACACATGCGCATCTGCTGTATCACATGATTAGTGATAATGCATAACCATCTCACTTATTTCCCATGCAAACACATACCTCATCTCCTTATCACTTTACACAAAGGACAGCTTGACACTTTTCACACATCAATACTGTTTCAGTCTCAGAGGGGGAGCCAGATCCCTCCAGCCTCTCTCTATGGACATGTTTGTGTCAGAACATGTGGGAATTTTTAAAGAGGACGTTTGTAGGATTAAGAAACTACTAATTAAAGATAATTCATTTCACAAACTGTGAAACTGGTGGTTAAACAGCCTTGAGACCTCCTTGAAAATCTCCACTTCACGCTGTGTTTTTCACTGCCACACATTCACAGCTCAACGTGCAAAATTCTGTGAGGTGTGGAGAAGTGTAACGTGAGGAAAAATGTGGAGCACTTAGGTGAGTGCAGCAGGCAGCCTGTCACCCACAATGGCCTTAGCCACCTTCCAGCAAGGCTCAACAACCACTGTTGGAGCAGACAGTTGGCTTAACACAGCCTGTCACTTTGGATCTGAGTAATCACCTCAAGTNAGAGAGAGAGAGAGAGAGAGAGAGAGAGAGAGAGAAACAAGCAGAAAGGCATGGCTGATCAGATGTGGGAGGCACATCCTTCTCTTGCATGCACGCTCACACACTTAGGTACATGCATTTTGACATT
>JANJYP010040906.1:0-11309 GCA_024605115.1 Rastrelliger brachysoma | reverse complement strand
TGTTATACTGAGAATTACTTAAAAGTTTTTGACTATGTTTTGTTGTCCCTAATGTATCTGATATTCCAAATTTCCTTCAGGATCATACTTTATGATCATTTTGGAGACTTTTAGTTTGTGTGTTGCAGTCTTATAAACTGTCTCACTTAAATAAATGTGTTGTTGCCCAGTAACAATATTACCCTGCTATTGCTATTGTTATTACTGAATCTATTTCTGTAAAAAAAAAAATTAAAAAAAAGAAACTTGTTACCCTTTTGTTCCCTGACCTCTTGTCCTCTGCTACAAGTGTTTTATTGATTCCCTGTATATAAAAAGTACTTTNATTGCTATTGTTATTACTGAATCTATTTCTGTAAAAAAAAAATTTAAAAAAAGAAACTTGTTACCCTTTTGTTCCCTGACCTCTTGTCCTCTGCTACAAGTGTTTTATTGATTCCCTGTATGTAAAAAGTACTTACACTGTAATTGATGGTCTGTAATCTAAAGCCGGGATGTAACTAATGATTACTTTCATCATTGATTAATGTGTCTTTCTTGATTAATCAACTGATTGATCAATGTTTCCCATAGCTCTGAATGATGTCCTCATCCCCACAGTCCACAGCCCAAAGATTAAAGACTAAAGACACTAGAAATGCTTACCTTTGATATGGATTTTGTTGTTATTTCAAAAGGACTCAAATTCAATAATCAAGTGACAAAATTGTTGGCAACTAATTGATTCAACAAGTAATCATTGCAGCTCTAATCAAAAGCATTTGTAACCAGAATATCACTTGCAAAAAAAAGGATGTGAACAACTTTTTCATGACTATAAGAGGCAGCTCAGGCTCAGATGTTTCTTTGTACTTTAAACAAACAACTGAAGCAATTCTTCATGAAGCAACATTACAACTCCTTTTTATTAGTTCTAGGAGTCAATACATTCCCACAACCCACTCTCCTCTTTCCCTTGCCTTTTTCTGCACCATTTTTACAAGCATAAATGCACATTGGTCCATACAAATGTGAAATCATGCACACACAGCCATCCCCTCCCGTAGATGTTACATTCATGACGAGATGGCTAAGAGAGAGTTAGGTTGTGAGCCAGTCAGGGGAGAGAAGCCGGAGAAGCATCTTTTCTGACAATCTGCAGAAATGAAGTTGCTTAGCAACCTTTGGCCTTGATGACAGGAAATGATGTCATGCTAGTAAGACAAAACATAAGCAGACACACAAATGCTCAGACAGATAACAGGTGCACACATGCGCACACACGTGTGGACCCACAGACACACACATCCAGGGTAAACCTTGTAGGATGCTAGATGAGAGGAATAATGAGTTGTGATGGTAATCTGGAGTAAAAAAAAACCAATATATTAATCTTCTCTAATGGTCTCACTGATCTCTGAGTCCATTAAGGATGACCTTATATACGTCCACACACTTGNAAACCTTGTAGGATGCTAGATGAGAGGAATAATGAGTTGTGATGGTAATCTGGAGTAAAAAAAAAAACAATATATTAATCTTCTCTAATGGTCTCACTGATCTCTGAGTCCATTAAGGATGACCTTATATACGTCCACACACTTGCACATGGGTGCACACACACACTGTATGGACTAAGCTGTGAATGTGCTTTGATGTACTGCTGTTTGAGGGAAAACTACATCTGCTGCTCTCTTGTTTCTCAGTCTTCCCTCAACCTGTCTGTGAACCCATTTCCTGCCTTCTGCCTGTTTTCTGTGTGATCCACGAGTCACGCCACCGCACTGACGAGGCACACACACTTACAACACACACACACACACAGAAATAATGAAGCTTATTGCTGTGTGCTCTGGGAGAGGTAGTGACATGTGAGGTAGTATTTTGGAGCTGAGGCATATGAGAGAAGATTTTTATTGTTAATCGGGTTCCCTCTCGTGTTATAAGCTGCAGGAGTTACAGCTCCACACAGTGTTCAGTTTGTCTCACTGCATCCGTCTCCTTCTGGGATGTTTTACTTTAATTATTCATGTTTGTAAAGGAATGAGCTGCCAAAGACTCTCAAACTCAACATTGTGTCTGACGAACTGCTTTTGAAAGACGTACTTCATCCTCTCTGAAAAATCTGGTTATTTCCAAATATATCTGACACCCAAAATGTTCTGCAGTACATCTACATCAGGTTTTTATCATCTATCTCTGTGTGGTTTGTGTTGTTTTGTTGTATTTGCATTCCTGTAACAAATATCTGTAGTAGCCTACATAATTCAGGACTAAAAACAGAAGCGCATCATTAAATTTTCAAAAAGGTCTAGTCATCATGTCCATGTTGCAGTAATTGCATAATAGATCATTATTCAAACATTAAAAGCAAGTTAATACAAATTAACACATAAAAGCCAATTTTATAATTTGATGTATTTTTTTATATTAACTTTAAAGTAGTTTTTTTTAAAGCTTGGGTGAAATAATTTTGATTAAAATGTTAATGTTTATACACTAATATTACTTAAATATCATCAATATTAATATTATTTTGGTTGAAAGGTCATCAGTCAACCACTCCATTCTGATATAATGAACAAAAATCTACTTTCATCTCAGAATGAAGATGTGGATCATTAAAAGAGAATAAATTATCTTGCAAAAAAAAAAAGGAGAGGGGGAAGAAAGCTGCAACTCACTCAACTTTTTATGAATCTATACGTTTGACTTTATGCACATTTAAACNAAATTATCTTGCAAAAAAGAGAGGGGGAAAAAAGCTGCAACTCACTCAACTTTTTATGAATCTATATGTTTGACTTTATGCACATTTAAATATAGATATAAATGGTCAACTTCTTACATAATCCAAATACCCAAATCTGTAAAGAGTAAAGTATAATTGCAGTTAGATGGTAGGATCACAGAGGTACAAAATGAGCCTTGGAAAGCACAGGAAACTAATGTCTGATCGAGTTATGTCAATTTCTATTTATACAGCAGCTNGCAGTTAGATGGTAGGATCACAGAGGGACAAAATGAGCCTTGGAAAGCACAGGAAACTAATGTCTGATCGAGTTATGTCAATTTCTATTTATACAGCAGCCGAATGTCAGAAATCATAAATTTGCCAAAGGGGGCCTTTATAGTCTTAAAGAACACAGCATCCTCTATCCTAAGACCCTGGATCCATGTCAGTAACAACTCATGAAGATCAAAACAGGAAGGATCCCTTTATAGTATGAAAAAATATAACATATATGAAGACTGTGATTCACACAACTGAGAGCTAAACTGATTCAAGCCTCCACTAGAAACACTACTATTTTAATTTAGAGGAAATAAAGACTGCGATATACACAAGGGGACATGAAAACAGAGTAGTTAGCTATGTTTGAATGAGCACTCAAAATAATTTTCTGGTGCTTGTCTCACATGTTCATATCTAAAATTAATGAGGGTACTAGTAAAAAAATATAAGGGAACGCATCAAGAATAAAACATCAGCAGTAATATATTTAAATATGTTTTCTTTCCTAGTGATACAACTGTTAAATTTACTTTGACGTTTAACTGCCTCACTTATTTATGTAGTTTAATAAAGCTGTTAGATTTTAAAGGTAAAATACAGTCAGCTATTTCACTAGAAATTATTCCACTTAATTATGTTGGACTGTTGCTGTTATCTTTTAATACACCAGTTATTTCATTATCACCCACCGCGCTATAAATATACTGTACTGTGTGCAACAATCAAGCTGCTCACGCCCAGTAATGAGTTAAATCGTGACAGGTTTACTTTGCTACTTCACTTAAACGTCCAAATGTTCCCGCTTTAGCAAAAAAAAAAAGCCTAAGTTTCTCAACAACTGATTTTAAAAAAACNAAAAAAAAAAAAGCATTAAGTTTCTCAACAACTGATTTTAAAAAAACACAACAAGACATTTTCATGAAGTCAAAACATTTTAATTAAAAAAAAAGGAACAACTCATTTGTAAGAAGACAAGTCATCCAACTCATCTCATTTCATTCACACCGACCGACACGCATTCATTCACTCACTTATACACACCGTGATAGACAACCACTGCACCTTGGGAACAAAAACATGCAGACTGATTTGTCATTATTAATAAACACATCCTAGATAATACAATCCAGTGTAGCATAAATACAAACGTCTGCCTTAAGTTTTAAGAGGATCATACTGTTAATTTTGCAAGTTTTTAGCCGATTAATCACAAATAAATTACTGCTGTTCACCTCCAAATGAAGTCAAATCATTTCAGATTTTTAGCGTGTTAAAACTGCATTTAGTAGGAACTTAACTTCTGTCGAGACAAATGATCCATCTGAGAGCATTCGTCACGTTCATCTAAAGGTCACGTGACGTGTATTTTTTTTCCCCAGTGTCCATTTTTGATTAAATGTTGAGTTTTTTTTTTAAGTTTTTACATGAAATAACACAACTTTATAACCAAAAACTGAAAAATAACAATAACTATACTGACATGTCCTGGAAGCAAAAAAAAAAAAAAAAACTGCTGGAAAATGAGATTATAAAAGTGGAAAATATTTAGCAGTAATGAAAAGTACACACAATCTGTTGTTAATGTGCTCTAACATGCAAAACCGCTCGTAGGATCCTTCAAAAAAAAAGAGCTTACAAATGGCCCTCATAGCAATGAAGGTTATTCTGCATTTTATAAGCCTCTAAACAGCACACGGGGAAGGGGGATGTGAGCAAAACAAACAGGAAAAAAAATGATGTGGAGGAACAGTTCAACTCTATTTACAATGAATCAGAGGCAGAGAAACAGTAATTTCTCCTCTACAAAGAAGCAATCACATCCCTGAGTACAGTTTTTTTTTTTGTTATTCCTATCATTTTAGATTCACTGCTGTGCGATCAGTTATTATCATCAAGTCCTTTCTGGCTGATCATAATAGTGCAGCACGCAACAACAGAGCAGCAGCAGCAGCACTCCTTCTCTTTTGTTTTTCTGACCCAGAGTCACCCTAAGATGTTCAGAAGAACCATTAAAGAGACCTTGGCAGCACTTAAAAAATGCTGCGATTCAGGCACGACTAAAGTACCGTGTAGGTTTGGAGAACTGTGGTAACGGTTAAGTGTACGAAGAATAACAGCCAGGTGGCAACCCCTCCGCCCAAGTCCTGCAAGATCACAGACTGAGTTTATCTGCTCCCGTGCAAAAAAGAGGGGCTTGCAAATGGTAGCAGATTTATCATTTTCTCCTTATTAATGCACAAGGTTACAGATTACAGCCAGTAGGGATTCATTTAGCCCGTGTTAGCAAGGTGTTCCCTCTTCTGTTTTTGCCGTCTTTTCGTCTTTTTCTTCTTCTCCGTCTTTGTCTTTGTTCTTTTTGTGTTTCTTCTTCTTGTGTTTGTGCTTGTGCTCCTTGTGTTCGCTGCCCCCTTCTTTCTCCTGGCTGCTGTGCTTCTTGTGCTTTTTGTGTTTTTTGTGTTTCTTGTGTTTCTTCTTCTTCTTGTCCGCCGTCGTGGTGGAGGTGGTTGCCGAGTCGCTATGGTTGCTAGGCGATGCGCTGTTGGAGGCTTGGCCAAGGGACGGGCTGGGGCTGCCGCCGCTCCTGCCTCGTTCCGTGTCCGAGCCTTCTCCTTCGCTGTAGTCTGGTACGAAGGCGGCCTCGTCCGTCTCGCGGCCCAGGTCGGAGCACAGGCGCTGCCTCCTGGGCTCGGGGCCGCGGCTTTCCTCTCGTCCTCCTCCTCCGCTTCTGCTCTCCACTGCTCTCTCCTCCTTTGCGGGCGGTCCTCCTCTTCCCTCCTCTCGACCTCCTCTTCCTTCCTCTCTTGCTGCAGCTTTCCCTTCTTCTCTCACGCCTCTCGCCTCCTCCCTCACGAGTTTAGTTTTGGTTGGTTTGTCAGAGTTTGACTGCGTCGCCCTGCCACCTTTACCCTCCTCCCCCCTTACTGTTCTACCTTTCTTCTCCTCCTTCACTGGTCCTCTCCTGTCCTCCCTCGGAGCGTCCCGGCTCTCGCTCCTGACATGTTTAGGTGCTTCAGTCGGCACCTCCCTGCCTCGGCTCCTCTGAGGCACCGGTGAGGGCTCTTTAGGTGCTCCAAGTCCATTTTCTTGCCCCTCTTCATCATCTTCTCTCTCCCATTTGGAGCGAGGAGGTGCTTGAATGAGCGGCTCCTCTGGGGCGGGGCTAGGAGCTGGGCTGACGCTGGGGCTGCGGCTACGACCACGGCTGTTGACAGGGCTCAGTTGAGGCTGCTCTACGGGTTTGGACACCACACTTTTCTGCTCTTTTTCTGAGTTCTGCTTCACCTCTTGAGTTGACCTACTGTTGAGAAAAAGGAGGAAAGGAAAAAAAGCATATTTTAAATTATTTATGAACCCGTCCCAATAAAAATGAGCCTGGTTACAGCTAGAAAAATGTTTGATATGATACCTATGTTTTGTTATAGATACTGAAAACACACTTTTATTAGACTGTTTAACCTACAGAAGCTTTTTAAATGGCTTGTGTAAAACATTTTTCTGCCACAGGGGAAATACATTTTTGATGAGTTAAAAAGAGTTGAAAAAGCATCTCCTTTGTAGCAAAAAATGGATCAGAGAGCTCAGAAAGACTTTCTGAAAGTCTGAAAAATCGTCAGGGGAAATATGGCTTCAGAAAGCCTGTCGGAGAATGTGATGACAGATTAATGGAATGAATAGTTTGATGCAATTAAAAAACATACTTGATCAAGTTAGACAAATGTGAGATTCGTGCTTCTGAAGTATTTTATAACAGGAAAGGCTTCGAGGTGAGTGCTTCTGTTCTCCTTCGACTGATGGTGGCTGTAAACTCTTAACATGCTTATCGTGATGGTGGAAAAGCCCATTAAATCTGCTCCTTTGGCATTGCACACCCAGCTCTCTACACTAAAATACAGTAGATGTATTTTATTACAGTACAGAATATATATTTAGGGCAATAACTTTTAATCCTGAAGGAAATTTGGTTTCCAGCCAAAGGTTTTAGCAACAATATTACAGGAACGCCTCACAATAAAACAGTACTAAGAGCCAAATGTGATGCAAGTGACTCTGTGATGCTGTATTTAGACACATAAGTACTTTGAACTGAACGCTAACATCAGCACACTAATACCCCCACAACGACCAAGCTAACGTGTTTACTATGTACAGCGTCTAATTCACAGTAAACAAACCGAAGCTGAGGCAGATGGGAAAGTCAATAGTTTCTGTTCGTGATTAGCGTGTTGGACAAACTGAATTTTGTAACCCGATGATGCTATAAAAAGTTATAGCATCATCAAAGCTCATCGAAATCATTCTGTAGCGGACATGAATGTTTGAACCACATTTAACAGCAATCCATTTAATAGTTTTTGAGAGATTTCACTCAGAAACATAAATGTCAACCTCGCTGTGGCTTCAGAGGAAAAGTGAAAGGACACAGCGGTAATGATGAATGTCTCTTAAAAAACTACATGATGAGTAGGCACTGATATATTTCAGTCTGGACTAAAGTGGTACAGCGGCTAATTAACCGAGCCATGCCACTAACACATAAATTATAGGGCCTGACTGCTACTGGATTTTTAGGATTGAAATTCTGATAGAAATATATGAGCCAATAATCAGATTTGGAATATATACATAAATGCAAACACAAGATGGAGTCATGCCATTTTACAGTTTCACAGACATGTTAATAAATACAAATGATAAAACTATAAAAAATGATTATAAAAACATATGTACCAGTTAGAGCTTGTCATTGAATTGATATATTGATATTGTGATATTTATAGACATAGTCTTAGATCTTGAATATTGTTGTCTCTTCCTACTTTTAATCTGTAACAGGCCAGTAAAATTATCTGACTAATATATCAGTGGGGTTCTAATTAGGAATATGAAAAATAAAATTAAACTAAAAACTCCAGGCGTTAGAAAGTAAACTCACCTGCTGGAGCTCACACTGTGGCTCGTCAAAGCCTTTCGACTGATCCTGGGTTTGCTCTTCACGGAAGGCACCTCAGCATCTTTCACTGCTGTAGAGGGGGGGGGGGAGAAGAAAAGACGTCCAGGTTTAATCTCTGCCTAATTACATGGCACAAAGACAAAATCAAAGTTATCATCTCTTCACATGGGTGCATACATCCGGTGATTCAAATTACCTTCTCTGTGAGCAGCAGCTGGCTTCTCTCCTGAGGGGACGCTCTTCTCCGTTCTGTCCTTGGACACACTCCTGGGGAATAAGAGAAAATAATTACCTGTTTTAACAAGTGTGTTTACAGATAAAAAAGCACTATATCATGTTTTCTTTCATCATATCTACGGATAGTAGACACATTTGAACAGACCTGTCAGATTTCGCAGGTCTCTCCGACCCCTCTCCTCTCTTCGAGGACACGCTTGGTTTCTCTTCGGGGTCAGGCTTCTTGGTGATGGCGGATTTTTCTGCAATGGTCATTTTATCCAGAGACACAGACCTCCCACCTCCACTTCTGCTGCTGGAGTTCTTTCTCTCCGTCCTGCCTGACCTCTCTCCTTCAGCGTCTCTCTCAGCTGTGACTGAAGGCTTCTGCGAGCTTGAGCCTGACACTCTCTCCCGTTCCCTCTCTCTTTCAGACCCTGCTCCTCTGTCTCTGTCTCGTTCTCTGTCGAGTCCTGAATTTCTCTCCCGGTCTCGGTCCAGTCCCGCGCTTCTGTCCAACAGCCTGTCAGAGCCCGACAGTCTCTCCCCAGCACTCCCTGGTCTCTCTCTGGAGAGTCCTCTCTCTCCAGAAGTCGATCTCTCTTTTCTTCCAGTGCTGTCTGGCACGCTGCCGGCTCTGTCTCCTTCTGGGATGTTGGCGGCGCTCGACCGGTCTGAGGTAGAGCTCATTTTCTCGGGGCCTGAGGATGATCGGTCTGAGGGAGCCGTCTCCGTGCTGCCTTTTCTCCCCAGCTCTCTGTTCAACT
This sequence comes from Rastrelliger brachysoma, assembly GCA_024605115.1. Taxonomy (NCBI): domain Eukaryota; kingdom Metazoa; phylum Chordata; class Actinopteri; order Scombriformes; family Scombridae; genus Rastrelliger; species Rastrelliger brachysoma. The sequence continues at coordinate 2,380 of JANJYP010040906.1, read as the reverse complement.
TGATCCTCCTCTGAGTCTGATTGAGTGGCTTCACCTGGACATGGACAAAATAAACACAACGATTAGTCAGTTAAATGCCTAGTAAAAAACTAAATGATACTTTTAAAAAAAATTGAGATACTGAAAATAGCGATGATAATTTAGAAATGTTGTTTATAATAAGAACTTAGTGAGTCTGATGAAAAAACGATTGCTGCTGAATTACTCATTAAAAATACAAAAGCTAATAAAAACTGACATTGCTGTTTTTATATGACAGAAACATATGATAGAAAATCTAATATATTAGCTTGTACTTTTCTTTTTTTAAATGATAACTTAAATGATTTTTAAATTTTTAATGAGAAGAAAACAACTGACGATAAAAAAAGAGGGAGGAGAATAGCATGAAAAATTCTCTGGCCTAAACTGTGTCTGTGTCACATGACCCACCTGAAGGTCCATGAGGGGTCTGATGGGTCCTCGATCGGGGTCTCCTCCTCGGCCCATGTCACGGCTCATGTCTCGGCCCATGTCACGGCCCATGTCCCGACCCATGTCCCGACCCATGTCACGGCCCATGTCTCGGCCCATGTCACGGCTCCCCGGCAAAGGGAGAAGAGCCGGCCTGTCCGAGGGGTGAGCAAGTCTTTGGAGGGGAGGCTGATGGGAGATGTGTGAGTGCGAGAGGAGGTCGCCTCCACCCCCCAGACCATCCATTCTCCTCACCTTTCCAGGGGGAGGCCCCAGTAAGGAGCGGCTCTCCTCTCCAATCCTCCTCCGGCTGTCTACTGGGGAGGGAGGCAGGTGGAGGAGCGGGTGGTGGGGGAGGGGAAGGAGACCACCGCCCTGAGGAAGATCTCTTCTGCCTCGCATGTCGTGGCTGGATCGAGGTCCGTCGTGGAGGGGATGAGGTAGAGGCAGGTTCTGGGAGGACAGCGGGGGGGTCTTAGGGTGAGTGGGTCTCGTTGTGGAGCTTTTACTCTTTTCCTTTTTAGGGGTAGTGGGGTTGGGGGCATCTTCTGGTTTGGCTTTGGTGGTCTTCAATGGTTTTGCAACAGAAGAGGACGAGGAGGATGACTCTTTCTTTTTGGTTACCACTCCTTCTACCGTCTTCTTCTTCAACTTGTCGCTCTTCACCTTCACGCCTTCTGTTTTCACTTTGGCTTTGACCTTCTGACTTTTGTCCTTCTTGGTCTTGTCAGACTGAGTCTTCGATGTTGACTTGGCTGGGGGTTTGACAGGTGCAGCAGTGCTTTTAGAGGGTGGAGCTTTAGTGGTTGCGGTGCCAACTGGAGGCTTTGAGGAGATGGGAGGCGTTTTCGTAAGTGAGACGATTTCGTCCATTGGTTCGTCTCTGACAGGCGTTGCGTCGCCGCGGTCGACGGATTGGTGCGACGGTTCAGGCTCCTCCCCGGTCTTCTTCTTTTTGACCTTCTTTGTCTTTAGGACTTTAGTGCTGGACTTTGCTCCTGATGAGGAAGATGATGGAGGATGGTGAGTTGGCGCACCTCTCTCGTCTCTCCCTCTCCTCCCTCGCCCCTGGGGGGAGTAATCTCTAGATAACGGAGACATTCGGTCTCTTTCCCGGTCCCTGCTGCCTCGTCCTCTGTGATGCAGCGGTGGGTGTTGGCCGTCATAGTCTTTGTAATATTTGTTGTACCAGTCTGTGTACTCCTTCTCCCACTGTCGGTATCTCTCTCTGTCCCAGCGCTCGTGGCCTGTGGGGCTCGGACCCTTCAGTTCATATGGTGCGAGCTCTCGAGGAGGCGGCTTTCGTCCACCGGGGCTACGGCTCCGGTATCCACCCGGTGAGCGAGACCGTGACCTAGATCTGTAGGGTCCTGCCGCTTCCGGTCCCTCCCAGCCTGCTCCACGGAAGGAGGGAGGAGACCGCGGCGAGCCGGAGCGCCGATACACGTAAGACCTTGAACGAGAGCGGGACCTCGATCGTGAGCGTCCATAACTGCGGCCGTTACGTCGAGAATAAGGAGAACGAGGATAAGAGCGGCCGTGAGAGCGTGAACGGGATCGGCTGGGGGAATAAGAGTAAGACCGTGATCTTGACCTGGATCGAGATCTGGATCTGGATCTGGAGTATGGAGAGCGGCTGAATGGAGAGCGGCTGTATGACCGGGACCTAGAAATGGAAAATGTTGAGAAGACAAGAGGTGAACGAAGGAAGAATGAGAAGAGATTATGCAAAAAAACCCACCAATGACATGAAGGATTATGTGTTTGTAATTCATGTAAAATCATAAACCTTTTAAATGAGTTACCTGGAGTAAGACGGTCTTCGCCTCTTTGGTGCATTTCTGTACTTCATAAGCTCTTTGTGGAAGTCTTTAGTAAATTCATCCAGTTTCGATGTAACTCTGTGTATAAAAAGATAAAAAAAAAA
>JANJYP010040879.1:0-15832 GCA_024605115.1 Rastrelliger brachysoma | reverse complement strand
TCGCTTTAAATGGGAGTGGTGGTTGTGGTTATGGTGGTTTAATCAGCTGATTACAATCTGCGATCTCACTGCTAGATGCTATTAAATCCTACACACTGCAATTTTAATTAAATGACTGACCATTGAGCCTCCCCTTTGCTGTTAGAAGCCTTTAGAGGGCAGTGAAGAGCTGCTGTGAAAAGCATCTGTATTTTTAGTTAGAGGCTGTTTCTCCCAGGCTTTACCTCTCCTTAATGTGACAAGAAAATAACTCGCTGGTGACTGCAGGCATAAAACTGAGACATCCTATNTGGGGGAGTGGTGACATAACAGCATGCTGTGTTTATTTATCAGTCTGTGTCTCTGTCCTCCACTCTGCACAGCGGAGATCACTCCATACGCAGGGGGCTTCTCTCACATAACATGTTTATTATTTCTCCCTGTAGAGATGGATGATGCAATTTTAATAGTTTGTTTGTTTTATAAAGTAAATATCAAACAGCTATATGACCTTTCTAGCTTTATGTAGCCCATAGGTCTAAAATTAAATTCCTTCAAAGGGAGACTCATTGTGCTCATTTCCAACTCAATAATTATTCTGGGAGTCCATTAGAGCAGCTTTGCATGATTCACAATAAAACAAAACTCCTTATTTATCTTATAGTGGCTCTTTATGCAGCCTTTCAGTTCAGGCTGTGTCTATTAACATTCAGTTTTAGCTCATGTCTCTTTAAGACCACACTCCAGTTGAGCCCAGTCTCTGCCGTGTCAGAGTTGTGTAAAGTTACCGCTGATGGAAGCACAACATTTTTGCTTTAGTGATTTATATATAAAAAGCTTTTAAATGGGAGGTTTTCACTGTGAAATGGAGAGATTTGACACTTTTCACTCAGCTGATCAGTTAGAAATGGTGTAGGGAGGAATAGTACAAACAGAAACATCCAGAGTGATGATGATGTTTGATGAAGAGCTGCAGATAACCAGCACAACTATTTATTTTACTCGATGATGGAGTAGTGTGGATGTGACTCCTACCAAAATAATATAAAAATGCCATAATGTTTTCAGAGTGCAGGGGTGAATTGTTGAGCTTTGTGTGGAGCAGATGACCATATAAAGAAATCTGTTACAAGCTGACATGGGCTCAGGCTGAAAGATTCTACATACATTTACCTCATTATTTGACTCATTGGCCACATTTAACATGAACATCTTACATGGAAAATTAGAATATGCATAATAGAATAAGTCCCCTTAAAATCAATTCTTGTTTTTTTTTCACTGTCATTTAGATGTTGTAACCAGCACCTCCTATTTTTTAAACTTTAAAAATTATTATTTAACCCACTAAATACTTTATGATTCAAGAAGGAAGAGCTTAAAGTGTTGCCTTGACTTCAGCAGGCGATATGAATTTCCCCTCATGGTTTCGGGAGAGTGACTGGGTCATCGTCTATAATTGAGATGGTATATACAGTTATTTTTAGTGAGCGGTGGTTTCTGTTTTTCCAAGACATCCTACAGCCCAAATATGTGGAGAACATAAAAACCAGTTGTAACAACAGCACGCATGGACTGTTTTGCTTTAGGAGTGGTAACTATAGAGTCATCTTTTCGTGCTATAATTAACAAATGTTTAAAAAGAAATCAAACAGACAGAATGTCAAACAGACAATTTAATTAACCCTAAATGAAAAATGTGAACTTTTTAAAGACAGTTTTTTTTTTGCTTTTCTCTCTCCAGGAGTGTGGCACAACTTTGTCCTGTGTGTGGCAGCATTAGCCGTCCTCTTCCTGTTGCCTATCTTTTTGTTTCCAATGTACTCCACCGGTGCTGGGGCACTGGTCACTGAGGTTGTGCAGGTCAGTGTAGAAGATCAACTTTTTGTTCATCTACTCTTGATATTACTACTCTTAATGATTTTTGGAGCGCCATACTTAAAGGATAAGGCGAGTGATGAGTTCTCTTAAAGTCAACAAATCTCTAAAAACCAATGATGTTTTGTGTGTGTATCTAAAGCCTGATATGTCTTCTTCTTCTGTGCCAAGAACTACTAAAAAGATGTCAGTGGGCCACGTCGTTATAATATTTAAGATGTTACTTCATCACAAAGAGTTTTGGGAATGTCAGTGTATTTGATAATGGCTCCAAAAATAATAACATCGATCACATCTTCACTCTCTTAAGAGTATTTCCTTGTGAGGCCGACGACACAGAGCATGTGAAGTTATGTTGTTCTGTTTATAGAGCTTCGCTAGCTTGTTGTGTTATATATCATATCATCATCTTGTGTCTGTACTCAAGTTCTTAAAGAAATGAACAATGCAGCACATGTACATATAATCAGTTAATTGTTGGTTTGACTCTGCACATGAGATTTGTTGACAATAAGAAAAATGTAGGAAATCACCAGAATTATCCTTTAACCTTAGTGAACTGCACAAAATATTTTTTTGATATAAAAATGTCATTTTCAGCTCCTTTTTGAATGTTGCTTACTTCTTGTCTGCTTTAGTATTTTCTCATGTGTTTTTCCCCGCTGTTGCAGCAATAAATGATTTATTGTCTAGCCTTGATCTGGGCTAGGTTTGGCAGGCATGAATGTGCATTTACATCTTCATCAAGTCTGTTGCTCAAGGACTCTTTGGCAGCAGTTGGCAAAGTAACGTTTTGACATGTGCGTGTGGGTCGAACCAGGGCTCTGCTGCTGAAGGTCCCAGGGGTCTATCAGTCGGGGACATAGTGACGGCACTGGAGGACTGTCCAGTCAGAGGAGTGGAGGACTGGAGCAGCTGCCTGTCTCACCTCTCCCACACCCCACAGACTGGATACTGTGTCCCCGTTGCCAGCCTGCAGCCCAGCTGGGCTCATGGACGAGGTGGGTGTACTGTTTGCACAAGGCATTTTTAAATAATCATTACACAATGGTAATTAATTCTTATTTTTCAAAAGTATAACAGTATGGAGTTTGTAGTGTGTATATAGACTATGTAAAAGTTAAAACAGATATATATTAGTTTAGTAGTTTAGAAATAAACTTAGTGAATTAGTGAATGTATAAATTTCCTTTTATTATTATTTTAATATATGATAATGAGCTTTGAATTAAAATGCAAATTAGTCTTGCGGTACACTTACTCTGCATATTAAGAGTATATACCAACAAAGTCAGTCTGTGAGTTCCTGTGATGCTTGATGTTGACGTATCAGAAGTCAGCAGAATAATCTGAGTAATATGATAAAGTGTGAGATTATCCATTCTTCTCTAATCATCTGCTGTGAGTGTATTTACCTTCTGTGAGTAAAAAAAAATAAATCATCAGTGACATTTATCTTTTTCTGTGCGAGTTTTGTTCTCCAGCCTGACACGCAAATCTAATCAATCCGCTTCTCTCTCCTCTATTTATCTACTTTTTTCTCTCTCTCTCTCTCTCTCTTTCTCTCTCTCTCTCTCTCTCTCTCTCTCTCTCTCTCTCTCTCTCTAGCTTTCAAGCGATTGGATGGAACGATGGACTGCTGCAGCAACAACAGCCTGACAGACCTCTGTTTCTCTTACGTCAAGCCGCAGAGCAGGAACAGCAGAGAGAGAGAGGTGACACAGACACACACACACACACACAGACTGGGGCTTTTTTTTTTTGTGACTCCTTTATCATATGAGCAAGTTTCCAACCTGCTTAGACAAAAGTATATTTACATTACTTCCTTTATTCATTTTAGTTATTTTTATTCCTATTTCTTTCCACTTTGTTTGCAACTACCTGATTTTAATGCACAGAAAAGAGCTGCCATTTAAAAGTCAATTTGTGAGTGCTGTCTCAGTCTGTCTTTGTCATTATTCAGAGAAAAGAACAATTACGAATGAAAAAGAAAACTCTTAATACAAGAAGAAAGTCAAGCAAATGTCCTTCTGTTACTCGACTCTTTGATTTGATTGATTTTCAGTATGTTGTCTGCAAAATATGCAAATGTGCTATAAAAACAGGTCAAGATAATTGAAAAACAAGATAACCACAGTCATAAATGAAAACAAGAATAAGAGAGACTATCATGAATATAGATATGTAAGAAAAGAAAACAAGATAGGAAATATCATAAAGGGACATTAAGGACAAGAACAAGATAGCCTGAAGCAGAAAAATATGTACAGTAATAATAATAATAATGATTAGAATAGCTCTATTTCTGCATCACAAAACTAGTTATAAAGTGCTTAACATGCAATTTTAAAAAAGACAATAATAAAATACAGTGAAAGATACTAGAACGAACAGTAAAATAGTGGGTTAGCTTCCCTGAGCTTTTCCAGGAGGTCATTTCAAGAATGATGGGCTGGAGCAAAAAAGGTGTGTCCAGGAATGACCTACCACAGGATCTCAGGTTGCATTTAGGCTTGTGGGAGATCAGCTCAACTATATGTTATGTAGCTAACCACCTACGAACTTTAAAAGCAATCATTAAAGTTTTAAAATCTACCTTTTAGAACAGACTATGGGCCAACGGTGTGATTTTAAAACCACAATGATGTGTTTCCTCTTGTTGGACCTGGTTGTAAGTCTAGTGGCAACATTTTGAATCAACTGAAGTTTTTGTTGTGTGAAGCATGATAAGAGTGCAGTGCAGTAATCTAAACAGGATGAAATGAACACATTAATTACTGTTTCTAAGTTAAGAGGTGGTTATCAAACATAATGCTTTAATAAGTGAAAATAAAATCTAGATGTAAACTAACTAACAATTCCTCTATATTTATTTTTTGGCTCCTGCTGAACTGATTTGTTAAATTTAAACTCTTTCTGTGATCCTGTGGCTGCAGTACGCTTGCATGCCGGTGCGTAAGATGGTGACGGGGACACGAGCGTGTCACAGCGACAGCGATTGCGCCGCACACTCCCACACCACCAGTGTTTGTGTCACTCCCTCTCTGGAGAACCAGACCCGCTTCATCCGTGTCACGCACCCCCCGAACACACACATGCTATTTGTGGGGTATCCACCGCACCTTCAGTACGCCGGTAAGTGTAAAAGTGAGGAATGAATTGAATGAATTGCACTGTTAATGTTAAAAATGTACAGTAAAAATAAACCCTAGAGCTTTTTTTGAAAATCCCACACTTGAATGAGGCATGAGCATGTACTTCTGTTGTATTCATATAATTGCTGTTTACAGCGCAAGTGTTGAGCTGACTGCCTGTTTTTAAATGATAACCACTGGGTGAGCAAGAATAGGCTTATTGTGTTGTTTACTGACAGTTACATGAAGTGATGAATAGATTAAAACAGTGTGTGTTAAGGCCTCTTATTTTTTTTTTTTCTCTCCCAGTGAGTCTCACAAACTTTCTCCCCCGCTTTGGTTTCCTCCACCTGGATCTGCCCGTCTTCTTGGAGACCTTCTGCAAGTATCCTTTCATCTTTAAACAATTCAGCCTTTGTTGGCATCAGGTGATGGATGATGAAAAGGTGGCTTTTAAATACTGAACTCCACTCTTCAAAGTCACTCTCACAATATTCAAGCAAATTATGTTATTTTTTGAAGGAAAAGGCATAATATAATTTAAGTTTGCTGAATGCAGTATGCTTCAAAGTGGATATAAAGAAATTTCACACATTTGTTGAATAGATAATTCTGAAGGGCCTCTGAACACTTTCTAAGCTCTGCTCTTTCTGAATGTCAGGCTCCTGTTTCCCATCTTATCATCTTGTTTCAGTCAAGAAGCCGGATGCACTTCACAAGTCTGATGATGGCTCATCAGAGCCTGAATGACTGAATGTAACCCTTAATTGCTAGCTGTGGACATTTCTGATTGCAGTCGTGCTGTAGCACTTAAAACTAATTTTGAACCATTTTTCTGTCAGTTACAGTATGTTTGCACCTATTCTCTTTTATCCACATAATAATGCACATGCATTGACTGGAGCTCAGTGTGCGGGTTATATTTAGTTTAATGGCAATATGTTTGTGGTCTAAGATAGTGAGTTCAGTTTAAACATGTTAGAAATATGTGGATTGACAAATACTGTCACTCTGAGTAGAAAAGGCAAAGTAAAACAGGGTATAATATATTTTATTAATTACACTCTGTGTACGTATCAGCATAATTATAAATTTTAATGAGAGACAAAATATTATAAAAAGCAAATATGCAGCCCCACAGCTTTGTATAATCTCATGGAGAGTATATGCTGTAAATACATGAAGACTTTAAAGGAATATGCACATGCAATAAGTGTGACAAGTTTTATTATAGTTTGATGGTATGTTAAGGTATAATTGGTTTAGTTGCCCTACATGAATGCCCTGATGAGCAAAATGACAGTCAGCGCAGTTTGGAGTTGACTTATTGATCTGTGAACGAGCGTTCACAATGCCTGGTATTTAATTTTCAGCAACGCATCATGGAGGCTTTTTTGTTGGAAATATGTTGATTGATGGGTGACAGGCAACCACTCCTTCATATCTCACAGTGATATTTAGTTGTACACAATCTCTCAATTCATAACCAAAGCCATTGTCTGTTTTAAAGAGTGTGTGGGACTTTGTTGTTCTAAATGAGCTGGTATTATGATGGGTTTTTTTTTTATTATTGTTTGCTTATTTTCACTACTTGGCAAAAACAAATCAATTCTAATCTAGTAGTAATTTTCTTTTAAGATATTGCTAGTTGCCTCCTGTGACTCAGCAAAGTTTATTTGAAGGTCAGAAGGAGGCTAAACTTTTAAAATGTGTGTGTATGTGTGTGTGATTGATGAATAATCTATCCTTATTGTCCTAAGCCTTGCTGTCTCTCAGATATGTGGTTTCTCTCTCCGGGGCTTTAGCAGTAGTCAACTCTGTACCGTGCTTTGCGCTCGATGGTCAGTGGATGCTCAACGCCTTGCTGGAGGCCACGCTGGTTACTGTGGTAACGGACCGCTCAAAGCGCGAGCTGATTGGGTTCTTCCTGCTGCTGGCGGGCAGCGCCTTGCTGGCAGTCAACGTGGCACTGGGCCTGTGGATGGTCACAGCGCGGTAGCCACAGCGGTTAGCTAAAGTAAATGGATGGAAAATACCCCCATGTGGACTCAGAGTTGTTCTCGCAGGATGTGTTTGAGACGTGTGGACCATGAAACTGTGAAGATACTGGGAGCTGACTGCATTTCCCAACAGTGCTGCCCAATTTCTTGGGACTGTTGAGCAGAACATAAATCTGTTTTAAAGCCATTTTTGGAACACAATGAAAACAATAAACAACTGAGTTCTTTCTTCTTAATACCGCCGTATACACAAAAAGCACATATACCAGTAAAAATGCACTTGCTATTAAGCACTGTCTCATGTGACTGTTTACAAAGACTGCACAATCTTTCCAAATTTGAACCGTACAATGTGTTTAGATTTTGGGGAAAAAACTTCCAAAACGCCATATTGTCTGGCTTCAGTGTGATGCAGAGGAGTTAGGTTATTCATAACTCAAGAGAATAATTGAAGGCATGTGTGAGAATGGAGCGGAGGGTTTAAAAATCTTCTTAAAAAATCATTTCATTGGTGAATGCATGGCAATACCTCAATCTTGTACTCCATATCACTGTTTAAAAAAAGAAAACAAAAAAACGTTACTACCTAATATTCATGTGACAGTGTCTCAAAAGAACTGCCTCCTTAAAATACATGAATTCATGACTTAAGCAGACTCCTAAGGCTGGGTGTCAATACTTGAGACATTCAAAATATTAACTGAAATAACCCAGTACCAATTATCCAATGTGCATTCAATCCCTTTTGTACCCATATGTGAAGATGTATGACCGGCCCACTAACACTGCAGCTACAACCCATACAGTGTGTGATTATAACACTCAATTGTACAGATATTTAATAAATATTTCAGCAATTTGAAGATCATGTACAAAATGTATTTGTGTAAAAATCATTCAGCTGGAGGGCAGTGACTGCATTTTACGCAACTGAATTCTTCTATTCACATTATGGGTATTGAATAAAGTAGAACAAAAAAAAAAGCATATTTAATATTGTATACTATTTGTATTAGTATCACTTTAAGGGTACTGGTACTGGTTGTGGTATGGAAGTTGTTTNTATCACTTTAAGGGTACTGGTACTGGTTGTGGTATGGAAGTTATGGCTGGGTAAATTATTACCCAGCCCTATAGACGCATGTTCATTTCAGCTGTTTAAAATGATGGCAGCCAAGTTCGAAACAAATTTGTTCAAGCCAAGTGTCTTTCTCTCTTTCTCTTCCTCGGGCATTATAGTGGGAAATTTACTTTCTCGGTGCTCATGTTGTAAAAGTTGATTTGTCAAACTTGTTGAATAAAAGACTGGTTTTGTTTAAGTGTTTTCAAGCAATTTAGTAAGTTTCCTGTTTCTTTTTTTTTTTTTTTTTTAAGTGGACTGTGGATCAAGATGGATCTGTTGGTGAAAGGTGAGAGTTTAAAAGGTGTCGTGAGTGTAGGTGAGAGTATGTAGGGGATGTTACATGTTGGTGCTGTTGTACGGTGTTAAAATGTTAAAGTAATTTGCATACTGTAGGAAATTAAAGGTCAGTACTCCATCTATTGATCTATGTTTGTATCTGACGTTCCATCTGTGATCACAGTAGGTTGGAGTTAATCCAAGAATGCATTGGGCAAGAGGCAGTGTGCACCCTGAATGGGTCACAAGAGTGAAACGGTCACTGTATTGACACATAGTGGTCAATCTCGGTCATCCCATTTCCAAGAATGTGAAAGTGTTTTACAAACTTCTGAAACTCCTTTTACTGCAGAATTCCAATACTCTTTGCCCTTTATTAGGCAATGTTGTTTAAATGCCCAGCAGGTCATGTTGACCCCATGAGATTGTGGCAAGTAAAGTCAGCACCACTCTGAAGAAAGTACATGTCTTTAAATATTGGATTATATTAATTCATCAGAGCAAGTACCAATAAAAAATGTAGATTCATATGTAACAAGAAAGAAAAAACAGCAAAGAAGTGCATGCAATTTAAGATTAATATGAATGAGACAAAGAAATTGTGCAGTTTAATATGGATCAGAAGTCAAAACAGAGTTAAAACTGCCTAATTCATTTATATTGAATGTGCACTTTATATAGAATAAGGTTAGAAGGACAACAGTATACATGTTCTTCCTTTTCTAATTATTTTTCTTAATATTGTACACATGTAGTTCATGCATTCAGGAGTCTTAAAACCTGTCTATGAAACATGCAGGTACTATAATGTTCATCCTAGCAGAGAACAGACCACCTTTCTAATTTCATACACAAAATGTCTGAGGCACACTGGCACATCATCATCCTCAAACACTAAAACGAAAACTCAGACTTCATTTTTAGTAAGTGCTCCAGACCACAGTGTTTCATCAGTGTTTTCGAGGAGCCGTGCAGTGATTGCGCTTCCTGAGTGTGTGAGCAAGAGAGATGACATGTTGTAATTTGGTTGGGTGTTTCCCACAGACATGTAAATATTGAGCAGCCTTCAGCTCAGCCACAGAGGTGTGTTTACAATCAAAGATAAACAGACACCTCATTATTGAATAAGTGAGCAGGAGGACTGGACCTTGTTGCATGCATGGGTCTCAGGAGTTGGGCTCTTTATCGTGTGTGACAGTCGCTTATCTTGTACTAATGACTGCCTGGAGGCATGTTTGTATAAACTGATGTGGGAGGTTGATGAAGAGGAGGAGGAAGGCATATCATGAGTTTGTCATACTGAGATATGGGACGTTGATTCATCTGCCAGCTCTGTGTAAAGAATTGGAAGCTAAAAGAGGAACACACACCATCAAATCGTGAGCAAAGTGTTTAAGTTAAGACTTGAGGAATGAAAATAACCACAGGACACAAGTGATTGTGAGTCAGGACGGTGAACAATAGCTTTGTGGTTACCATGACTGCTTGATGAATGGGTGTTATAAGCAGCATAGGAAGTCAGGTCTATATAAGGACGTTGTGGCCGACGCCCCAAACCTTAATGATCACATGCAGAGAAAGTTCTCACCACAGTAGGGGGGAGCACGACGCCCAATCAGGAGCCAGAGTGTCACTGTCATCACCACCCCTGTGTCTAGTTCTCCTCTCAGAAACTATTGATGCTTTTTGACAAAAAAACACTGATGTGTTTTTACAGGCAAGCATCATCATCATCATCATCATCATCATCAGATTAATCAATTGTAATCAGTGTCCTGTGTGTGTGTGAGTCTAATTTTGTTCTGGTCTACTAACTGTCTGATCTGATAAATGTTTTGGAACAGAGAGCCCTGCTGTTCTGTACATGAGATTAGATGAACACACATTTCACATGTATGCTGCTAACGAGGTCTGCAAGGCTCTAATGTCACACAGATCGGGGGCCTGGTTTTAGTCAGTAATTTCAATAAATGATCTCTGTTTGGGTCATCACTGGGAAGCCTGGTCCTAATGGGAGGGAGGGAGGAGAGGAGAGGAGGAGTGTTAGAGTAGAGGAGGAGTGATGAGGAAAGGGAGGGAGGAACAGTTTGAAGAGTCAGGGTGAAGTTAGAGTAGCTACAGACAGACAGATAGCAGCAGAGAAAGACAGATTAGGAGGGTGAATAAAGTGTTAAACTGAGCAAGAACCAGAAGATAGCAGTTTGTAAAAAAGGAAGCAGCAGCATTATTATTATTCTTTTTTTTCAGGGAGATGTTATAACTTTTTGTGTCACATTTTGTAATCCAAAATGATTTTTATTAGATTCTTCTACTCTGGATGTTAGTGGTTTCTGGTGTGTGTTTATACACCTGATAGATTTTAAAGTGTGTGTGTATATGTGTGTGAGTGTGTGCGTGTGTTTATAGTCAGTCATGGAACTGGAGCGTTTGGGTGGTGGTGGGGTTAAACCCGAGCGTGGCAACAGTCATCTCTACAGGATAGCACTGGTCATGTGTGTGTGTGTCTGTGCTGCTCTGCTGCTTGCACTCATACTGGGTAAGTCCACACCACATACACACACACACACACAGACAAACATATATATACAGAGATCCACACACATTCTCCCTCAGTCATGCTACATTGTAATTTCTAAGGAATTCTGTGGAAATGCATCATATAGTACACATGCTGCCTCAGATTATAGTACATGCAGACTCTGAATAACACTGTTGAGCATGCTGCTGGGTGCAGAGTTCTTTGTGGAGGGCTGGCAGCTAACTTGTGTCTAACTATTTTTGGTACATATAAGGTTTCAAACACACCCACATGCACATGGATATAGTATTGCTCTCCATAGTACACTAGGAGTCCAAATGAACTCTGGGGAAATAGGAAGACATTTTTTTGTTGTCACTTTGTGAGTTTATGTCCTGCAGAATGTGAAATTAATTAGCAGTGAATAGTTTGGCAGGGTCATGGGGTGAATAATAATTAACACTGACTTCATTGAAAAAAGAAAAACATTAATGTAGATCTGGCAGGGGTGAAATAATTATGAATTGCATTCATAATCTGCAAAAGAAAGAGATAGATATTACAAATAATAATGATAAAAGAGCGAAAATTAAAGTTATAGGATATTTTGTCCTGGTCTGCTAAACTAAACAATGTTGAGTATTGTTTTAACCTTATACCATTATTACAGGGGGTTTTAAAGTTTTGTGCTGTGCATAATTTTCCAGATGTTTGCTGTTGTCATAGAAAAAAGATGATTGTTTAATCTTACTGTGCCTGAATGGAACAATGCAACCCCTTCTGGCAACTTTCCTTTGTTTCCTGGACTTACTGCCCATGAGTTTCAAAAACTGGTTTAAGGAAGGAAGAGCAGAATATTACACATGAGACATAAGTATATAGCCCAACACTTAAAAAAAATGCTTGTGTAAGAACAGTATACAGTAAATATACTGTAATACAGTATAGAATACAGTAAAGAATAAAGACAGGAGACATGGGGAAACGGCTAGCTCTATTCTGTACAAAGGTTAACGAGAATCTGCCTATCAGCAAATCAAAAGGTCACTGATTTGATTAGCATCTTGTTTGTTTAACCCATACAAAAACTGAATTGTTAAAATGACAGGGTGTGGTTTGAAGCCAGGTTTGTGCTGATCTGATTTTTTTCTTGGCTAGGCACTGTAACTTCCTCAATACTTCCTCTGTACACCCACAGCTTTTTTTTTTTTATTTTTGGCACAGATTAAATTCAATATAAGATGGTAATTGGTAAAATAAGAAAAAATATTATAAAGCTAAACTAGCTATCTCCTCATGCTTATCTACCTAACCATCTCTCTAGTTTCATATAACTGATATGAGAGTGTCATCAGTGCTCCTATCTAACTCTCTGCGAGAAGTGTCAGTATATATCTGCATATCCCAAAATGTTGAAATATTGGTTTAAAATTCAGTCCTTTTTTTTTAAAAGTTAATGTGTTAGTTGTTTCAGTATCGCATGGTTGTGAGGATGGTCGTGACTGGGGTGGGGTAAGTGTTTTTTTTTTTTTTGTTTTTTTTTGTTATTGAGGGAAGGCAACATTCTTGTGGTGGCATTGAAGTGTAATTATGTTACGTGCCTATGTATGCAGTACATTTCACCCACGCACTCACTCTAATGGAGACACTCTTTTCTCTAGCCATGCGAATGATCAGACACAGGAATGTCAAGTGGTTGTTTTGATTTTTTTTAAACTTTTTAATGAGCTTAGAGTGTTTCACTTAAATGTGTGTTTTTGACATGCATATTTATGTCAGTGGCCTGTTTTGTATCTCAGTAATGAACGTGAGTGGATCATGCTGGGGTGAAGTTGTGAGTGTGTGCAATTCTACTAAAAGTGGACACAACATTAAGCAACTCTGACAGGCTCTAACTAGACAACAAGACCAGTCCACCTCAGAGGTCAGACATTGCGGCGCAACTCTGTAACGCTCCAATCACCCGTGCACAATAGGGATTTGGTTTCTAAATCTGTCAGCTTACTTCATGGGCTTCTGTACTCCACAGGCATACATCACATAACAGTGGTTTCCGGCAAGAGGTTAGAGAAGCAGGCTTGCAACCAGACTTTCATTCTCCTTCTAGGAATGGAAGTTAACGGGTAAACCTGTGGTCACACTGAATAGAATAAACAGTGGGTCCCTCTGTTCTATCATCTTGTTGCATTCTGACTACCTCTTTCAAGTAATTACAGCTGTCAAAGTTTTAGTCAAAATCTGATTACTGTTTTGGAAAGCACTCAAGATTTGCTTGTGACTCCATAAATAATGATTATTTTCAAGTGGTGTCATATAACTAACTGTTATGGTGCAATAGTGGGTGGTGATAATGTGGGTTTTTATAGTGCAGGGGAGAATTCGGATAAAAAATGAATGCTGATGAGTGCTCTCTAGTTGTATCAACTACACTTTGTGTGTACTTGTTTCATTTTGACTAGGTTGTTGAGATGTACCTTATTACATTTCCAACTGATAACCAATGTAATCTGCAGCCTGATGGTAATATAACTGTCTGGCACTTCTACGTATTGATTGTGTGTATTATACAAATAAATAGAAATGACCTGTGTTGCAGTCTCAGGGACATATTACAATATATATAATAAAAAAAAACAACAACTGTATTTACTCTGGCAGCAACTCCATATTTAGAATTGTGTTGTGCTACAATCAAGACAACACTAAATGGATAATGTAATCATAAATGTATGAATGTTTCTGTCTTTTGAACTCCCTCCAGAAAATTAAGGTTGTGTCCATTTTTGCATATTGTTTAGACAAAATACTCTCATTTTAAGGTCCACATGCCAGCCTTTTCTTGACCTTTTTGACTATATTTCACATTCCTCAATACTGACTGTGCAGCTTGAGAGATAAGATCAATGAGATCACATTGCTGTGAAATAGGAAGCAAGAAAATATGACTACATTTTGTTGGCTGATAACCTTGGCCAGTGTTTCTCAGGTGGTTTGTTATCCTACTGTACACATCAAGTTTCACTTTTACCCAAGAATGGAACCAGCACTGGTTTCCTGTCCTGCAATAAATAAAACACAGCTGTTTCTAGTTGTAATGTTGCATCATCAGCTCTTTCCCATCTTCATCTTCCTCTAGTTTCTCAAAAATCCCATCAGGAGCAGTTCTGTGTGACCCCAGAATGCATTGAAGCAGGTAAGGATAACTTTCCCTCTCAACTGCAGGTTTACACAGTGTAGCTCTGCGCATCCGCAATTGTTCCTTGTTTGAGATAATTATGCTGTAACTTGATATTTCAATTGTATAAATGTTTTCCCGTCTCTTTCTCCTGGTTGTAGCGGGGTCTATTTTGAGTAAAATTGATCGGTCCGTTAATCCCTGTGAGGACTTTTATAGTTTCTCCTGTGGGGGATGGCTAAAGGAGAACCCAATCCCAGAAGACTCCTCGTCGTATGGGATCTACCCATGGCTGCGACAACATGTCGACGTCAAACTCAAAGGTATGTTTGATCCCTCAAATTTCCCATGAGGGCCTGACCAGCAATGTTTATGAGGGCTGATGTAACTCAAAGTAGACTTACAAAGACTTCAGAAAATAGAAGCCCTACTATAATACACACCCTAACCCTAACACCAGAACTAAGGCATGGGTTCTTTTGTAGTAGGATTTCCAAGAGGCCATAAACCACAAGGTCAAAGGCAATTTTTATTTTGCAACTCAAATGTTTGGTTTGGCTTGGTTTATTGAACGCTTACACACTAGCTTGGCAGGATATGTCAGTAGGTGAGTGGTTGTTCTGCTACTGAAATAAAAATCAATATCAAAGATTTTTAAGAAAAAAAATCCGTGCAGGTCCTTTTTAATGTGAAAACAAACCCTTTTTTTTGTCCTTTAGAGTTACTTGAAGCTCCTTCACACGCTGATGAACTGACGGCAGTGACAAAGGCTAAGACTCTTTATCGCTCCTGTATGAATGAGGGTGAGTCTGGCACACAAACTTGGTTTTATCACTAGGAGGACACTGCATTGACAAACCTTGACCATAACAATTCCATGTCTAATCATAATCTCAGCTGCAGCTCTAACCCTAACCATCAACTCTCCCCTTAAACCAAAAATGTATTCACTCTCCAAATCTGAAACTCGGTCCTCTTAAAGACAAATACGCATGCACACACACACACTCACTCACATACATGATTGGATAATAATGGACAAGATGGACTTTTATTGATCAATGTGACAGATTGAGGTCATCGCAAAAGCCGAATCGATAAAATAAGGAAAACAGCATCTAATCACAGATGTAGAAAAAACAACAGCAGCATAAACTTTGAAATTAAAATAGAAAAATGTAATCAAATAGAACACACAAACAATACTATACTTTATCGTTCCATGTCTGTTTACTGTGCACAGCTATACTGGAGCAGGTGGACGCCAAACCGATGCTGAAAACACTTAGACAGCCGGAGTTTAGGTGGCCTGTTGTGGGTGATGGACTTGGCGGGCAGTATCAGTGGTCCGCGGGGCAATGGAACCTCCTGAAGACACTGGCAATGATGAGGAACCAACACAGTAAGAGTGTCCTGATTCGCCTGTATGTCTCCCCAGATGACAAGAACTCCTCTCTCTACATCATCAAGGTCAGACTTACTAAAATTGACACTTTTTGTTGTTCATGTTGTCTAACTTCATTCTGTTATCACTACCAACTCTTAGATGGTTGGGCAATACACTTTTGAATGTGAATCACTGTACTAGATGCACTCATATTTGGGCACCTCAGTATTTGTGCATAGTCATGTTTATTCTGAAAAACTAACTACAATAACTATGCAATTGCAGAATCACAAGGATACATGAATGTATGTTAAATACAAAAAATATAACAGTAACAAAATGTGAACTGTGATCAATTA
>JANJYP010040858.1:0-10139 GCA_024605115.1 Rastrelliger brachysoma | reverse complement strand
CTACAGATTCAAGCATCTGCTCATGCTCCCAAAACAAGCATGGGCGTAGCTGCTGGGTCATAAAACCCTGTCAAATTGAATAATGAGGTGGTCTCTGAGGCTGAATCTGTGCCAGACCAGGTAGGTGACGTGCTGAGGGCAAAGCATGCTGGGAGCCGCGTGGTTCTGCCGACAGGCTCAGCAGCGCTTTGTCATCTGCCGAGTTGGCTTGTGTGTGTGCGCTTTGAAAGGGTTTGGGGATGTCAATGGATCGGGGGAAGCCGAAACCCTTCATGATGTCAGATAAACACTGGGACCAGAGTAGCATGCTCGGCTACAAATCAGATTGGAAAGCACTGGGAGGCATTAGAAGGAGAGAGAAGAGAAACAGCCGGGCATCAGATTGTCTGGGCCACGAACTCTCTNCTCGGCTACAAATCAGATTGGAAAGCACTGGGAGGCATTAGAGGGAGAGAGAAGAGAAACAGCCGGGCATCAGATTGTCTGGGCCACGAACTCTCCTTCAGTTTTCTTCTCTCTCTCTCTTTCACTCCCTTTCCCCTCCTCCAGCAACCTTGTTGGCAAACTCAGGCTCTTCACCAACCCATTAGACAGTGAGGTTTTGAAGTGGCGAGAAGCAGGGAGAGCCTGCTCGTTATTTCGCCTCTATTGTCAACGAGATCACTGGTGCCCTTTCAAGCGAGTGCATCACTTTCCAGACACGATTACATACAAAGTCACGACCACAGTTGAGACTTCAAGGCAGTCTTTAATGGACAAGACAACACGATAAAACAAACCCAACTAGATGTGATAGAGAGGGACCGAGCAAAGAAAAACAGGGCCAAGGCAAGGCAAGACAGTTCTGAGCACACATTTACATGGTCAAAAAACACAAGTGAAATGCACAAACCTGCCTTATTGGAAGAATATCACAGATACTTCTAATACACAAAGACATAGCAAACTTATATTACCAATTTCTGTTTGTCTTCAGGCTTAAAAGTCAGAAATAGCAATATATCACATACTGTAAAAGGTCCAACACACATTACTGATGTCACAGCGAATGGGACCAGGCTTGTTTTAACTTGCCCAAAACCTTAGAACTGTCTGGACAATAGGCCATAGAAACCAGCAAATGAATTATGTCCATTTTTTTTTTATTATTATGAATCAGGTTGTATTTATGTTTGATTCTTATAATTTGTTTTGTCTGCATTCCTGTTTGTACTTTTCAGTTTTCTGTCTCTCCTTGCCCTGCTTTGTATTTTTGCCCTCCCAATAGAAAAATACTAAAAAATAACTACATAAATAAATGAAAACTGTTCTGAGTCCATGTGTACTTAAGCTCTGGTTGACTTCAGCAGTGATNACTTTTCAGTTTTCTGTCTCTCCTTGCCCTGCTTTGTATTTTTGCCCTCCCAACAGAAAAATATTAAAAATAAATACATAAATAAATGAAAACTGTTCTGAGTCCATGTGAACTTAAGCTCTGGTTGACCTCAGCAGTGAGGACCTAGACAATCATTTAACTGAATCTTATATCAAATCTTGCCACATCTACATTGCATCATTTGTTTAAAAGGTTCATCCCAATTAGGTTCAACTTATTGTACAACTGTAAATAACTAACTGAATGATATAGGATGAGAATTTCATGTAACATCCTCAACAACATTTTATAAATATCAGAAAAACCTTCAACCAACCCTAAGATAAATAATATATCTACCAAGGCAAGAAGGTGCTGTGCTGCAGCAGTTAAATAGCCTTAGCATTCATTCATATACTGTGTTTTACTCTCTAAATCACTGAGGAAAAAAAGGATGGAAATGCTTTGAAAAATCACAAGTGAATAAGATTTAATGGGTTTCACAGAGAAAAAATATAATATATACTAGAAGAATAGTTAAGTACTTGATTCAACTGCTGATCAGGTTTGTCCTCAAGCTGTCAGTGAATGAGTCATTTTACAATGATTTAATTGTCCACACCTCTCTCAGTGGAAGTGTAATCAAATTAAATTAAAAAAAAAATTGCAATTGCAATTTGAATAAGCTCAAGTCCAAAGGAGACATGATGTAATGAACTAGGAAGGAAAGTAATTTAACACTGATTGCAAAGGTGACTTAAAGAAACCTAAATTATTAAAATGGCCATAATCAGTCAGTGCACCAGACAGTTCATGCCTGACAGCAAACTCCACCCACCACCTTCGACAAAGACGAGAAAGCGTGGGTGCTCTGCAGACAGCAGCCGGACAGGAAAAGAATGGATGAAAGGTGCTGAGAAAGATTTCACAGTGGCGTTCCAGCATTCATCGCTGCTGGAGATCTTAAATTAACACCAATCAACAGGGAATACAAGACCCACACAGAACACTCCAACCCTCATCATCCTTCAGCATGGTGGGTGGTTGTTAAAAAAAAAGGCATGTGGTGTAAACTGGACTGAAAAGGCCACTAATAACTTGGTCATCATGTCTGGTTCTGACGCAGTCCTGCCTTTTTAAAGATTGTAGACGTGTTTGAACGGAACCTCGTCACAGGATAAGTCAACACCCTCCTCCGCCCCCGGGTGTCTCATNGACGCAGTCCTGCCTTTTTAAAGATTGTAGACGTGTTTGAACGGAACCTCGTCACAGGATAAGTCAACACCCTCCCCCGCCCCCGGGTGTCTCAACGCCAGCTCCTACAGGGGTTAAGAGATGGTACAAAGCTCTGAAGTTGCTCAAAATAGAAGTCCAACGCTGCACCCCAAAGAAATGACTCAGCCAAAGTGAGCTTTTGTTTTGTTGTTTTTGCTACGTCACAGTGGAGCAGGACAGAAATAAGAAATAAACATAATTTAATAAAACCAGAAATATCGCCAGAAATACCCCTGACAAACACTCAAGACTACAATGCCTGGCCAAAAAAAACAAAAAACAAGCGAGGCTGGAAAAAAAACAATTTCAAAGTTGTTATATCATATCCTGACCAGTAAAAGAGAACAGGAGGAAGAAAAATGAGATGTTCAACCTGTAAATAGAGCTTGGTGGGGCATATAATGTAACATATTAACAAAAGTAATGAATTAACTGAAGGATGAACAGACACTTCATGCTATCACTTGATATTCATATTAGGTTTTGGATATGCCATGTGATAGACATAAGCACAGGCCTGATTTCCATTATGGTTTTGTGATTAGTCATTAAAAAAATGTCCAACCCTACACTTATATCCAAGATGTTTTTTTATACTGTAGAGTGTGTTTCTTTTTTTGTTGCAAGCATTTATCATAAAAACAAATCTTTGTATTCTCATTAAGATGTAAAAATCTGATGATCAGTTAATAATTCCTGGTTTTAGAGTCTTGTTGGCTCAGCACACAGAGAAAGGTGACAGTTTAATGGCAAGAGGCTTTGTTTCAAAGCAGATATTATGACTTGTTGCAGCAGAAAAAGCACAGGTAATAAGGTTAGCAATGTCTCAGTCCTATTCAAGTCCTTCAGTAAGCCGTGACAGTGTGACACCATGCACAAAAGCAGGACTCCGAAACTGAATTTTATTGTCTGTCTGTTTTTTGTTTTTTTGTTTTTTTTTTCTTACAGTGGCATGTCACAATGTCCTGCTATTTGTGGCAAAAAACACCCAGCAATTTTCCCTATTATCTCCATTAAAACCACATCAAATCTTTTCAGACTTTTCTTTTAGAGTAGAGAGAAAAGGCTTAACGCAGAACATTTGGCCCACACTGAGGGCTGAATTTGTAATACTGTAGGCAGGTAACATGACCTTTTTCTAATTGTGCAAATGGAAAGTTTGGAGAAGCAGGTTGGAAAATAGATTTAATTGGCCTGGTGCAAGGTTACTAAAGTGTTACTTAAGTCGGCTGTGAATAGCAGCTTATTAAACCATAACTTTAGACTTCATCAAATACATTAAAAAGTTCTGTCTGAAGAAAAACACTAAAACATCTCAGTATAACTGTATCTGAACTATCTCTTTATCACATCTGAAGACTTTTCATAGGATTTTATAGCGTCATATTAACTAATATTGAATCCACATATTTTGTTTTTACTCTTATTTTTTGCGATTGCTATTCTTTTAATTAATGATTGACTACTACTACTACTACTACTACCACCACTTTTACTAATTCCATTGTTTAGCAAGGCTTTCATCATTCTGCAGGAGAAAGTCTAGAGATACTTTTATGGGGATATACAAAGGTTTCATACATAAATAACAAATCATCAAACAAACACATACTTAAAGCAAGTTTCAAGCAATGGAGAACCATAAGTAGGTTTCAAAAAAAAGCTTTCCAATCACAACAAAGGCTTTAAAAGGGCACTTTTTCAAACAGTCAGATTTAGGGCACTTGCATTACCAAATCCCCAAATGTCAGCTACCTCCCTTTATGTAGAGAGCAGCTTCAGGGAGCATATTGTTATTGCTACAGGCCATATGAGCAGCATATGTGTTATATATTTTAATTCAACAAAAATATGAAGATTATATTCCGTACTGTATACCCTGCAAATATTTCTCACCTTTATATCAGATGAGTCTACCCGCTTCTAACACCTTATGTTATAAATTCAAGCATAATGAGCTAAGTGATGTTTTTGTCAAATATCTCAGCTAAAATCGATGGCAGTATGAAGGTAAATATTCAAATTCCATGTGTCTGCCAAACACCTCAATCTGTAGCAACATGACGCCTGTTGAAAAATAATCAGCCCACTGCTGGCATTGTAAAGCTCTCATTATTGCACTGAGGAGATGTTTTCATGTTTTTTTTGAGGACTGCATGGGCATTTCGTTTAAGAGCTGCTCAATAAGTTTTTATTTTTATATTTTAAGTTTAAACTACCTCAAAGAAAAAGTGGAGCAGCTGCAAAATAAACAAATAAATAAATAAATAAAACATACATTAAAGGCAGCAAGGATTTTCAAGTTATTAGTAGTTACAGTATCACTGCACTGGCTGTTACTAAAGGAAGATACTGGTTTGTTCCTGTAAAATGCACAGTGTTAAAAGCATATCGAATCTGGCTGAATTTCATAGTTGCATTATATATTTTGTCTGCATTTACTTATAAAGCCTAATTCACTTGTGTTATTAAACATATTCCAAGTGTTAACCAAAGCATCTCAATATTGTGTAAGATTAAAATGATGCAATTAACAGAGCTGACGTCTTTTCATCTTTCTTATGAACAGACATCAGTTCTGTTGAGTTCACAGATTACAATAAATCTGTTGGAAACTGTTGCAACATAAGAAAATAATAAAAACTACATGAAGACACAATAACTGAGAAAAGAAATGATAACATAATTTAAAAAAAAAAAAAAAAGATTCCAAACAAACAGAAAACACAAGTTTCTCTGAAGTGTCGAGAGAAGTTTGACTGGATTGGGATAAAGAGAGACATTCCACCAATTACTACCTATTCAAGGCAGCCTATAACAGCTACCCCGCAGCTAGAACAACAAACTCAGACTGCAGAGGGTGATTACGATCTCAAAGGACGGCGTGAGCTTTCTGTAAAGCTCGTCTGTCGAGCAGATCATCAAATCTCTGCTAACTTCTGCTATCTTCCCATTCTGACTGACAATACCTTTTATGGTACTTGACGTTGAAATTGACAAAATGTCAAGTCTTGAGAATATTGCATGTACAGTATGATCTATAAAACAGCGTCATCTGTGTTGCAGTTGTTTGTGAACTTATTATTTAAAAACATGACCTTGCAATAATCCAAACTCTACCAAAATAAAATACTTTGATGACAGAATGAGAAAGGGATTCATTTTTTTAAAAAGGAAAATGCTTCTAATGTGGCAGCAGCTGTTCTTGAATGTATCTTTTTCAAAATAATAAATGCTTGCAACTGCAAAGAAAGTAGAGATTTTTCTTTACAAGGGGAGTTAGAGGCAGCCAAGTTGCAGGAGAGACAACTAAGTTAACATGTAATGAAAAGCCTCTAATTAATTTGATCTACATGGGAGAGATCAGGTCTTGCCCACCATGTTTAAATATACTGGAGCAACACACACTGTGAGGAGAGAATCAATGGCTCAAATGAATTAACAGCCTAACAGCCCACCTGCTCAGTCCTGCACACACAACACCCTCGATCTGTAATGTAACCTTTGCTCATAAACCTCCTACGCATTACACAAGCATGGAAAGTGCAATGGAATAATTGTAGAAAGTGACAAGTAATCGTACCTTAAGACTCAAGTTTTATCGTACCTGTGAAGTTCCCTCCTGACTGATTGCCTCTGGTAATGTGCCCCAACACGCAGCTTTCTAATGAGTAAAGAGAGAGAAAAGGTCTGATACATGCTGAGCGCTCAAACATGAACTCTAGATACTCGACTTAAAGCAAGAGTTTGCCTCTTTATGTGGGAAATATGAATTATCTGGTGGATTTGAAGGAAGCACTGAAGAAAAACAGAGGCCATGATAGATTCATAAAACTCCAAGAAGGATTTGCTTAAGTTTACAGGCAGATAAATAACTTGCATACAATCTATCCAGAGTTCTATATTGAATTACGTATATATATATATAATATATATCACATACACTATAATTATTTTGTATAGTCTTTTTGTGTATGCAATTGAATATATTTATATCATACTTACTGTAGACTTCCAACTGGAGGTGAGTACATCAAATCAATCAAATTACAGCTGCAACTCATTATATTCATAATAGACTTTTCCATCAAACTTTGCCAGGGCCTTGTGTGCCTTTTTCAAATAGCCTATTTTATCAGAAGAACAGTCCAAAACCCATAGATATTCATCTTACAATGATATAACACAGTAGCATATCTATCTCAAACTGATAAAACTGCTTTTTTCTGTGGTTCATGAAGATACCTACCTGCTCTGTATTAGAAATTACAGGAAAATAGTTCACTTCTGACTGTCATTCCTTAGCAAAAACAAATATATCTGCACTTGAGAGATAGAGCAGAAAATCCATATACATTTATCTCTATAATTTGCAAACAAAAATAGAGAAGGAGACTTAAATAGATCAGTTTATGTTTGATTGTTTAATCCAGAGGGGAAATACAGGAAAATGATATGGGAAGTGTTCAGTATTGCACAAAACAGAGATAAGCCTTAAGGAATCATTGGAGGACAGTCTATACATCTTGTGATAATTAAACAGAAAACAAGGCATATTAGCTTTAAATTTGCTGGAAAGTAAAATGACAAAGAAAAATCTAACAATAGTTTGACAAGAAAATGAATTTATTCTCAAGCATCTGGCAGAAAAAAAGCTCTTCTTTGAGGAGCCACTTCACTAAATGTAAAATAAATTACCTTACCCACTGTGGTGCGGTCTGTTTTCCTGCATTCTGTGGTGGATGGACGTAAAAGAGATTTAACAAATGTAGGCCGGCAGCTGAAAGCTACCCTTAAAGTGAAAGACGTAACGGAGAGAGAGGAAGGACACGATGATGAAACGGCAAGTAGAAAGTTAAACTCGTAAAACTTTCAGATTGAGACCTGATGAATCAGTGGACAAATGCAGCAGTGTACAAACATTTAAGTCGGAGTCGCATTACACTTTGTGCAAATGTTTAATCATTTGTCTTGGCATGAAGCAATATTCAGTACAAATAAGATTCATTATTCTTTGCAACAGGCAAGATAGTAATGTGAGGACTTAGTACAGCATACAAATTATGTCAAATTCTGTAAGTAAACCAGAGCAGCTGTGAAGGCAGAACAGAAGAATGATTTACATTCTAAGTACAGACTTCACTGCCAAATAATGTAAACCTCATAGGGCAAGAGGTGTTGGCTTTTTATAATTAGGACACTTCCAATCTCTCAGTGTTGTATTGTACAGTAGTGAATGTTAAAAACTGTAGGAATGTAGTAATGAAGGTCTCTTCACAGTGAATCCAAAGTGCATGTAAACATTCCTGAGTGAGATACAAGGTGCAGTATAGACATTTAGGATTCTTTGATTTGACCATGCTGTCCACAATAACACACAAGAGCATATTTTAATCAGATGCCTCAATCAGCAGTAATCAACACTATAACTTAATTTGTCTGCACATTCTAAAACTATTAATTATTCATTATCTAAAACAGTTACAAGGTCTTAGGTTTAGGCACAAAAAACACTTTAATTTACGTAAAGATCATGGTGCAGGCTAAAATGATCACTTGAAATGGATTATTAAAGATGGGCAACCTTTGTTGTCATGGCAATAGCAAAAACCACAGCAATAGTAAATGCATTTCTTGTTTAGGGGCCACCAAGTCAAAATTACCCTGCAGTCCCAATAAGTATGAGCAAATGGTTAATTTCAATGGAAAGCACAATATATTAGCACTGGTTGTTTGAGTTCAAAGGTGCACGATGAAAAAATGTTATTTGCTATACTGCACATCCTATGACTAAGTAATGTAAAGTTTTAAAGTTGATTTAGATTCTGCAAATAAATGTGATAAATAAAATATATACATTCAACCAAGCAATACATTAAAAACGTGATTAAATATAAATCTGGATCTTCTGGATACATTCATCAGTAATTCTAGATATTTCTGATGTGTCCACATACAATCATGATCTCTGCCTTTAACGCAGCATCAGAAAAGGCCCTGAGTGGAGACTGCTTATTAGCTATGGTTGGTGTGGCCACGTGATGTGTCTCCTTTCTTGCAGACTCAATATGTTTGTCTCAGTTGATTGACTCAGGCTGACTTTGTATTGTATCACTGCTGTAACCTCAGCGTCTTTCATTAAACAGCAGCTACAGCTAATTGAAGGCTCACTGATACATTCAAAGCCAACACATCTGACAGGGTATTTATTAATCATTTTTGCTCAGTGGTTATCGCTGGAATGCCTGTCAGGAAACCACAATAGAGGGTTTAAATCCATATCTTTGCCATTTGGTGTTGATAAAAGATTCCTGTTTTTGTCACATAATATTTTTTGATATGATATCCATAAATGTACAACATAAGCGATCCAGCCATTTTTAGCAGTTGTGAGTCAAACATCTGGCCAGATTGCACCTTCCTTAGCTACAATAAGTCCATGCTAAATCTTTGGTATGATGATGTTTTTTTTTTTAAATTCTCATTCTCGATCATCATTGTAATACAACAGCAAACGTAAACAAAAAAGANCATATCTTTGCCATTTGGTGTTGATAAAAGATTCCTGTTTTTCTCACATGATATTTTTTGATATGATATCCATAAATGTACAACATAAGCGATCCAGCCATTTTTAGCAATTGTGAGTCAAACATCTGGCCAGATTGCACCTTCCTTAGCTACAATAAGTCCATGCTAAATCTTTGGTATGATGATGTTTTTTTTTAAATTCTTATTCTCGATCATCATTGTAATACAACAGCAAATGTAAACAAAAAAGCAACAAATGAAAATCTAAATGTAATCAAATTTGAAGTAGAATCCTGAGGTATACTAAGTGCTGTGCAATGCATGGTGCTTTCTAAGCCTTTACACACTCCTGAGGTATATAGAGATGGGCAACATATTCCAAACAAAACTGAAGTGGAGTTATCAGAGAAATACAGCATTCCAGCTGATAGATAGTACTCTGCAAATAGTTCCTTCTTATCAAGTCATTTTTGTATGTATTTCTGTTCTTGTTCAGTCTATTTTCCTTCGCACAAGTGAGTAAGTAAGTGAGTGCCAGTAGAGTAAGAATATTTCACCCTGTTTCACATGCAAATTGAACTATTTCAAGTGTGTTCTAAAATCTAGTTTCATTTTTTATTCGAGTGCAGCAATATGCCTTATTGTCAAGAAGCAGACACTCATGAAAGAAGTCGATTTCTATCGGAGACAAGTTGAAATGTTGTCACTGCACTGGCAGATCTTTTTTTACTTGTTAAAATGAGAATAAATAAGGTATGTAGTGTTTAGGTGAAAGCAATAAAAATGAGTGCTGCAGGCGTGGAGAATCATTCACTACAGCCTTAGACATTTATAGTTTTAGATCAGTTATGTTGAGACATATTTAGTGCTAATGACTAATGTCAGATGCAGTGCTTTGGCGTATTGCTTCTGGTCATAAACATAATTTTATCAGTGCAGTTTACATCCATTTGGTTTTGTTTGAGGTATATTGCTGATC
>JANJYP010040842.1:0-21653 GCA_024605115.1 Rastrelliger brachysoma | reverse complement strand
ACACACAGTCCAGGCAGTAACGAAGGCCTCTTCGTTACATTGTTTAATTTTAATTGTTTAGTTATATTACTTGAATCCCTCAGTATTGTTAAAATTGATATTAAATATCCATATTTCCAAATACGTTAATGTTTCACCCCATGTGACTCTATAAAGGCTTGTCATGCGAAAGTCGAACTGTGTGTATAATGCTGTTTCTGTTAAACTGCAATGCATTGTTTTACTTTTTGTATGATGTACAATTATAAATGCATCAAACCTGCTTACAGCTTCAAAGCAAATACGTAGACTGCTTATTCTTGACTGTCAGTTTTGCACAATAAGAAAACAATTTTAAAGGGAAAAGAAAATAACAGTTTCCATTCAACAGAGCAATATTTTACCTCAATTTAAATCTACAAGCTAATGACAGTCATTTAAAAAGTTTTCAGAATGTGACTGAATAAACTTTGAAATGAGTAACATTCTAGTTATTCCACATTTGAAGCAGTGATGTGGGGCTCTTTAACAGTCTCCTTTTTTTTTTTTTTTTTTTTTTTTTTTTTTTTTTGTAAAGTTAAAACTCGCAGCCAAAACTTTAATCATCATCGTCAGAATTGCGTGCATAGCTGGAGAAAAAAAATTACATTTTTGCATAGCTAAATAGTCTACACTAAAATGTCACCTTTTTGTGCTTTTTTCCATTCCACAGACTTTGTCAATGAATGGAGGACGCTGACCTCGGAGAGAAACTTCATGCAATGGAATATTATCTGAGGAGACCGTAACCTTCGTCTTGATTGGAGGATGTTGAAAGATAATGGCCTTCGTATTCTTCACCCAGCCCTCCATTGACCCCTGGGACACCTGGTACTGTAGTTTTATTCATAAATCTACATAAAGAAAGCATTCACAATCTTCAGATCATCAGAATTATAAAATCTTAAACTTTGGTGCTATTCATGTCTGTGTAATTTGAGAGTCGCCTAAACCTTAGAGCCTTACAGAAATGAAAAATTAATTTCATCCCACTATGGCTTTAAAAATCAGAGTAATTCCTCATCTATAAAACGATGTCGTCCTAAAATTTTGCAAAATTCTACTTTTGAGTAAATCGAGGTTGAAAGTGGGTTATTTTTTTTTCATGTAGAATAATGCAGGCCGAATTGTGCATCACCTTGTACAGTATATTCAGCCTATGATATAAGGATCTGTCACCTGTCAATCAAATGTCTATTGTCATCGCATAATAAACATCTGCTAAACACATTCACACACCGAGCCACCGAGCTGGACAACACCCAATCAGATTCTAATCGAAACATTCAGTGTCCCGCCCCAAAAATTGAACATTCCACCCACTCGATAACGGCTGCTCAAATTTATTTTCCTCACTCGTGTAAAATTGTGCTGCAACTCGGGGAAACTCAGGTAAGGCGACAGGACAAAAAACGATTTTTTTACGACTTTATGTGCACTGCTTAACGGTTTCAATTTAAACAGTCTGATCTTTTGTTCCTACTGCTTTCATTAAACAACAGATTTTCAGTATGGGAAGGCAGAAGCACTAGTTGTGTTACAGCATTCCAATAGGGGGCACTGTACTGCAAACGCTGACAACACTTTAAAAGTCACAATTACAAGACACGACTAAGTTAAATATTTAATAAACTGCTAAATTGGCTGTTTATTAATCAGAAGAAATCATGTTAATACTGACAGGCAATACAATTTTTCACTATTAAAAAAATGACTGTCATAGGCCTCATTCCTGAATGCAGCAGAGAGCAAGTGTATAGTAAACATACTGGAACGATCAAGATTCTGCCTTTTTTAATTATAAATTTATAACATCACTTGTATCAATATCACTTATAAATATTAGACTGAAGCTCACTAATGTTATTCACTTTGCCGGTTTATTAAATGCCTGCTGAGATTTTGAGATTCCCGTTCCCGCTGGAGCAGAGGGAAAAACTGAAAACCATCAGTATGTAAACGGGAATATTAGCGGAATATTCATCCTCATTAGCCATGTAAACCGCTTAGTAGAAATATAGTTGTTTTTCAAAATAAAGGCATAAAATGTAGTGATGTCGTTGTCTGACTATAAACCCATGCGACCAGAGACGTTACGTATTCTCAACAGTGATAGTTTACATGTCACCACGGTCACTTTTTTTTTTTTAAAAACAACCAGTGTGTTTCTCTCTTCCACTGTTTTTTCTTTTTTTTTTTTTTTTTTTTTACATATTTGATGACATCGACATTAAATAATCATATCTATCAGATGCAGAACATGCAGAAGAGAGAGGCAACTATAAATTATTTACAGCAAACAGAAACCACCATCCGAAAAAATGAGACGTGAGAGGATTTTTTGTTCTGGCTCTCCTCCCACTTTCTCTCTCTCTCTCTCTCGCTCTCTCTCTCGCTCTCTCTCTCTCTCGCTCTCTCGCTCTCTCTCTCGCTTTCTCTCAAATGCTCTTTCTCGCTCTCTCTCTCGCTTTCTCTAATGCACTCCCTCTCTTCTGCACTCTCTCTTTCTCTCTCCCTCTCTCTCTGCCCACTCTCTATCTTTGGAGCACCTGCCAAATTCTCTGATATTTCCCTTTGAGAGGGATAAAGAGGGAGACGAGAGGGAGGGACGGATGGATGGTGAGAGATTTGGGGAGAGAGGGAGGGCACAGAGGGACTCCAGAAAGAGGGTGATGAAGCAGGTAGAGGAGAGGAGGAGGAGGAGAGGGCGGAAGCAGGTATAGGAGAGACAGAGATGGACTGAGAGGAGATGCTAAATTGAGGAGCGAATAAAGTGAGCAGTAGAGATTTTTTTTCTTTAACAGTGTCCTGGAAGAGATGCGAAGAGGAGGAATTTGATTTAAGAATCCCATTTTTTTTTTCCCTCCAAAATAGCAAATATAGGTACACAGACAAACAAACACATATTTTTACTCTGTTAAAAGAGGATTTCCTCTGTGTCTCATACAGACATCTCATTCTCACACCCACATTGTTCACGTACTCTCATATCAGCTCTGGTCTGATCACACCCACAAACCGAAATCCTACAAATTAATTCTTGTATACCTCGAAAACATTTTGTTTTTACTATAACTGTATACTGAAGAATCATGATTTTGTCTTTTTTCCATAAGTATGTTCACATTGAGTATGAAGTATGGGGGGGGAAAAATGCTGTGTACTCAATTAACTCTACATGGTTAAACAGCTGAGGGTGTAACTACTTCTCACCCCCTATTTATTGAGGTCAAGAATAATTGCGATAAATGAGTCATTTTACGGTCATTCTATACCACTGATATAATGATAATATACAGTAATAGTATAATAATGCAAACAACATGATCAAGGTCATGTCAATGTATCATATGATAAGCCAATATATAGACTTGATAATTATGTTATGTGATAGGTTCATGTAACTTGTTTGCGATAGATTTCTCATACACACAGAAGGGTAAAGACAAAGAAGCATATACAGTATCACATAATCATACAACTTAAGACATACATAATGGACAAAATGCAAAATATAGAATAAATAAAAGTAACAAATAAGTTAAATAAACACCTGTGCCAAGTATAACTACAACTTATTTCTCAGTGTAATGGCTGTAGGAACAAAACTGTTTTGTAGCTATCTTTTTGTTTTACACCTAGGGATTAGGATAATTTTAGTGACAGGTCTAGCCTTAATGGTTGCCATTTGGCTATGTAGCAGAAGGGGAGGGACAACTTTTCAAACTGAAAATGCAGGAGAAGACAGTGTAACTACTGTGAATGTCGCTGTGATATACAAATACTTTACACATGTATTTTTTTTACACTAAGCAACACTATACTGTTGCCACAGATCGTTACCTTACTCATGCTAACTTGCTAACCAGCTAATTGTACTTTTCTAGTGTGCAAATTTTGACAGGTTAGTGTCAAAACAAACAGTTGAAATGACAAAGGTAAGCAGTGTACTACAGAAGTGATTTAAAACACAACACTGGGATATAATCATAATTTCTCAGCTTCATCAACTTTTGTAGCATATGCACAAATTAATGATAAATTAAGAAAAAAAAACATTCTAAAAGCTGAGGTACAAAAATAAAAATAAATCAATTCACCTAAAACAATTCTTCATCACTGTCTTGTTTATGTTTTCTTTTTTCGGTCATTGTCTCATTTTTGTGTTGATGGAAGGAAATGGTGCTTGAAAGTAAAATAATTCACTTCTCGGAGGGTTCAATCTTTGTTATGGATCAAATTAATAATGCACAGTGAAATTTTGTCTCCGGGCATGCTGCACAGTGCGTTTTCTCAGTGAGTGTAATGTTTTAGGATGAGGGATAATGTATGTGTGGGATTTCCTGTTTAATCTAATATTTCATAATACTGCAGCCAGTAGCAACCTCACTGGTTTACATGAGGTCATATTTTACACATATTGCATATTTATTTGTCAGACTCTATTATAGTCCACTCTAACAAATTTACTTACTTAATTATTTATTGAAAAACATTTGAAAAATGAAAAGCTTTTTCCCTTTTTGTATGGCTTTAAGTTACGACTAGTTAATAATCCTAAAGCATGCATTTTTACCACTGTGTATTGTATTTTGTTTCCTTTGAAAATAACTGCCCTGACCTTAAATATTTCTTTTTGATTAAACTGAGTTGCAGTCAACAATTTTGAATTTCCTGACTGGAAAAACAAAATCAAAACAAACTGGGAACTCTGAAAGGTCAAACGATTCAAAGGCTTTCTAAGTTATCCATTAATGTAGCGTCACAGAAGCTTTTTCACATACTTTCTATTACCTTCACTCCTCATATTTCAGCTGTGAAGGTTCAGGTTATAAAATCTGCTGTTGTGTTGCTTGGGGGTTTGTTTGTACTTCTTGCACTGAAGAAAGTCTATTAATCTACAATTAATGCTCTGGAGATAAAAAAAAAAAAAAAAAAAAAATGCCTCAGGATCAGGGCAGTGCGATTAACAGGCATAGAAACATGCAAAGAATACACATACACACACAAACCTAGACAGCTGGTAACATTATTGTGTGCTAGAAAAATTGTGCCTGAGGACAGAGGCTGGATGCTGGAGGTAAAGTTAGCTTTTAAACATAAATTGTCTAAAACAGCTGTGTTTGTACTCCCCTCTGTCATGTTTTCCTACTTTTATAGTTCATCTGATTCATGTATTGTTCACAATTTCTATCTGCAATTCCTCACCTGCCCACCAGCCGTCACTGTTGAGTCATAGCCCGACCCACCCAGCTGCTCCTCGTTAACAGTCGGACTTTAATCGCTACCTTTACCGATGTCCTGCTGTGTTTGTCTGGTCAATGCTGACTGATAACCTGTTTTGACTGCACGTGTTCTGCCTCATGTACACGTACACACACGCAAACTAAAAGACAACACTTTAAACCATTTCATGTAAATTTAGGAGAGCGTCTGCTAGCCATGTTATAATTACATTATGATTATTATTTCANTAAAAGACAACACTTTAAACCATTTCATGTAAATTTAGGAGAGCGTCTGCTAGCCATGTTATAATTACATTATGGTTATTATTTCCTATAATAAACTGTCCTGGTCATTTACACAACAGATAAGACTGAAACTTAATGAAAAGCAGACCCTGTACGTAGTTCATTAAACTGGAATGGGTAAAGGTCAGTTGTGCTTTATTTGTGTTTCATTTGAGATTTATTTTTGTTTGCCTCTCAACACAAATCTAGGTTTCAGCTGATTTTCCTTTTAAATCGGGACCTACGCTATACTTTACGTGCACATGTTTTTGCTGAACTTTAGTGGTTAGTGTGCTCCAGGGTGTGTTGGTACGCTGTGACATTGTTGCTGGGTGTGGTCAGTCACATTTTAGACTTGAAACAACCACATAGAGGAACAGCTTTTCAGCATGCTGTTAATTTACTTTTTAATTCTTTACACCACAGAAAGCAGCACTAATTCTTATACAATTAAGATTTTGGATCTGAATATGGATCCTGATTTTGTTTTAATTAAGTTAAATGTATAAATGTACACATACATAAACACTAATTTTGTTAAACTGATCCCCATTATAATAAACCTTCTTACCTCTATGCAAAGATATTAAAGCAGCTGTTAAACATCTTCAGGATGTTTTTTACTTTAGTTTTAATTATCTCCAGAAACTCATGATTCACACAGTGTTATGGGAACTTTAATCACAAGTCTTTTGTTAAAGTGCCATGAAAAACTGCACTGGGACCATTATTTCTTCCCCCTGCATTGCAATTAACCAATACTGTTCAGTCATGTAGGAAATATCCTTTTAACAGGTTGATTTATGCCAGCAGGGATGCTTAGTTGCCCGGTATCAAAGGTGCATGTAAACAGCTTAAAATGAGTAAGACCTTTACCACAGTATGGCTGTATCACTGGCTCTCGCTCTCATCACTGTTATCACTCAGTCTACAGTCGTGTGATAAAATACTGAGGTTAATGGGACAAAATCTCTTCACATAGGGGTCTGAGGCCTAATGTCAGGAGTATATTAAGATCCATGACATTAAAAAATGTACACAAGAAAAAGGCCTCGTAGAACAAAAAGCCAGCTAAAAGAAATCCAACGCTCTAAGTACAAAACGGCACAGACTGGTTACACAAGCGCACAGCTGCTAAGTGGCTGTGCAGGCGAAGCGGAGAAAATCAAACGGCTTTGGATCAAAAGACAAAATATAATTTTTCCTCTGTCTCAGATCACTGTGTGTGTATGTGAGAGAGTAAATGTGAGGGAGAGAGTGTGTGTGTATGTGTAGGTTTATCCACACACAGGAAACAGTGTGGGCTGCAAGCACTCCGGGCTATTCCTATTTTTTTCTTTTTTTTTTTTTTTTGCTTGTGTGACTGTGCATGTGTATGTATCTGACAAGAGTGTATGTGTGTATGAGGAAAAAAAGAGAGGAATTGTCAGTGTGGGTGTATGCAGTGTTCTCTCTGTGTGTGCAAGTGTGCGTGTATGTTGTGGTAGCAATGTGGGTGTGTGCCAGAGAGAGGGGGAGTAAACAGGTCTTTTCTAAATGAGGGGGAGAATGAAAGATCAGGAGAGAATTAGTCACAGAAAGAGACAGAATGAGATCTCCTGTCCCTCCAATATCCAGTATTTCCCTCACTTCCTTTCGTTCTCTCTCTCCTATCCGCTCCATATATCCTATTTTCTTCTTTTCCCTGATAGCTACAGTATCCCTATGTTACATTTAATTGTCCCTGTATGTTTACACGCAGGAACCTCCTGTTCTGGTTCGAGGTTTATGTATAAAAACTTAATTACACACTCCAACTAAAACTACGCTCCAATTATGAGGAACCGGTTTAATATCTGCAGCCCATATTAAACAGGTCAACATACTGTAGTATATTGTGCAGAACGGTGGCTCCTATTAATCTTTTTCTGCTGCATTAAACATAAGCCACTATTGCTGAGTCAAAGAGGAAAGGGAAATATTGTGTTATAGTAACTGGTTTATTAATGACAACAGAGAGATTAAAAAAAAAAAGACAGCGAATCAAAGGTTCATGTGAACACAATCTGAATAAGATTTAACTCTGTGTGAACTCTGACTAGAAAAGCAATTACTTCTCTCCTTGTCGAGTTTACTATCTCCCCCACACAGCAGGGATATTTCATGTAGCTTATCTCGGCTAGGAGTACAGTAGCAGCTGTGTTTAGTGAGAGAGCATCAGCAGCGGCGGCTCCGGTGCTGGTAGGGATTCACTACTTTTTTTTTTTTTTTTTGCTCAAAGACACTTCAGCAGGTGGAACTGAAGCCAGCAGTGGGTTAAGCTTGGATTGTTCAGTAAAAAGGATCAATGGTTTTAGATAACAACAACAGCTGCTCATAATCGTGTTTATAACATTCCCTGCCTTGTTCTCAAGTCGGTCTTTGCTTTTAAACTGGTAATCCAATGTCGCTTAACGATTAGGTTATCAAAAAATGTGTCCCATAAAGGATTAAAAAGGAGTGTAAAGGCTCATCCCAGCCAAAGCATTGTAAATCCTCTACACAAGTCTTTTGGTCAGTTAAAATACTGTTTTTATATGAAAACTCTTGTAGTGATGATAGTGTTTACCATTTGATTTAAAGATGACATTGTGGTGCATTTTCGTATCGTAAAGTATGTATGTTTGCATTACACTGCATTAAGGGGTGACTGTGGCTCAGGTAGTAGAGCGGTCGTACACTAATTGGAAGGTTGGCGGTTCACTTCCCGGCTCCCCAAGTAGTAGTAGTACTGTGCAAGTAGAAGTACAGTCCATTTACCATTCACTCCCTCATTCACTTTAAATAATTGGTATCAGTAGTTTATTGGTGTCACAACTTCTTACACTACCAGACTACAACTCCTCTTTATGGTGGTGAAACAATTGAACATCGTTACTCTTACTGTCATTGGTCAAAGGTGAGATTGTGGTTCATATAAACATGGATTAGTTTTAACTACAAAAAGCAGGTTTTTTTTGTAACTTTACCAACTAACTAGACCTTAACCATATATGTGGCAGAGCAGAAAAAAACTTCACTGAGTTGTTTTTGTAACAACACACGTTGTTGCCAAGAAAATCCCTTTTCAGTGGTTTATGAAAACTTGTGTGAAGTGGTTTGAAAAATTACTGTTGGCACTTTGACACCTATTTATGTAGCATGTACACTTATTACCGGAATATGTTGTTACTGACTGAATCCAATCTGACCTCAGTTTATGTTGAAACCACAGCCACCATGCGAATTTTACAGGATGTCATTATTTATAGCAAGAAAAACTGAAACAACCACTGTACACCACAAGTGACAATTAAGAGATAATGGTGAAAGGTAAAACGTATTGTGACAGTTTTAGAAAGTAAAAAAAAAATAAATTCTGCATTTAAAATGTGCAAAACCATAGGCTTCAGTACTGTCCGTTTATAAGAGGAAGACAGTTTGTGTCTCAAATCACATATTTCTATTAGTACGGTTCTGTGTAGTGCACTATACGTACTTGTGCAGTGTGCATATTTCAAAAGGTTTTTGTTGTCTCAAATCAAACGCAGCTATTACACACTTACTATAAACGACGAATAGCTAATGTTCATGTTAAGCTCGTGTTAGCAAGCTGTTAGCAGTAGCATTTCATTACAGTACCAAGTCATTACAAACTGCTAATTTAACCCAGTAAACCTACTGGTGGCTTATATGTGACAACAATGTAGTGGTACATAGTGCAATATGTATAATGCATTTGTATGAGGTAATGTTCACCAGCTGGAATGTCCTCAGCCTCCATTTCCTGTTTGAAAAGTGTTCTTTACCTTCCGCTGTGTAGCTAAGATGGTGACTGTTGAAGTGTCCATAGTTACACACTCAACTTTTTGATTGCACTATCCAGGTAATTACAGTGCACCATATTTTTTTCATACTTTCCAGCGTGAATGCTCTTATAGACTCAGCATATTAAGTGTACTGTACAGAAATATGATTTGGGACACAGTATGTGCTATCGTACCTTTCAAAAGATACACTGTCTCACTGTCTCAAATGACTAATTTTGNAGTATGTGCTATCGTACCTTTCAAAAGATACACTGTCTCACTTTATATGATACATATAGTACTCAAATGACTAATTTTAGATTTTACACTGGAAAAAGTAACCTCTGCTTTTCTAATCTGTATGCAATCCGGAGTGTGGTAAATGTTTGGTGGGGCAAGTTAAACCTGCGCCAGGATGTCTGAAAGTGGAAAAGGCATGATGAAATTACAAGCAAACCATTTTAGTTTTGATGAGAATTGGCTTCGGTCCCCATTGACTTGTTCTTACACCCCTAATGAATGCTAACATGAGTTTTGCTTGCTGATGTGTCAAAAAAACCTGGTACGCTGGCAGTCGACAGTTTTGAGGAGCTGTTTAAAGAGCTGAGGCCTGTGATCAATGTTCAAGGTATCATTAAGATGCCAAACATGTGCTTATGTTAAGACAAAGCAAATTACTCCAGTAAAAAAGACAAATCAATTTAAATAAAGACAGGAGACAAAACCACAGAGGAGTGCTTCAAAAGAAAATGAGGATTAAACAGATTTGTAGGAAGTAAAATGGGGGATGGTTAGAGACTGGAGAGGAAGAAGACAAAACAAAGACAGAAGAGAAGACAGAGATGGATGGATAGCGTTGGAGAAGAGAGGAAATGAGGCAGAATATGAAGAGCAGAAAAGAACCAGTGTGGGGACAAGAAAGGTGGAACAAGAAGGGATGGTGTGAAAGTGGTGACCCAGAGAGGAGGATTGCAGGGACAGGAGGAAAAAAAATAAAAGGATGACTATGAGAGAAAGCGAGAGGGAGAGGAGTGCCACGTGGAAGACACAATGAGGGGAGGAAAAACAGGTTGGATTAGACAGGCGAGCATTAGAAGAATGGATTGGAGGTTGCATGGAGGGATTGTTGGCAGAGAAAAGGTAGTCGAGGAGAAGTGGAAACCTTTTTAGTGGAGTTGTTAGGAGAGCTATAGAGAGATCCCTGCTTAGCAACAAAGAAGGAACAAGTGGGAGATGTATGTAGCACTTCAAAGTTATACTCACCTCCTGGTGAGTGTATATCTGTATGTCTGTACATTTCCCATTTGAGTATCAGCCTTAAAGAGATACCAC
The DNA here is from genome assembly GCA_024605115.1 of Rastrelliger brachysoma. Lineage (NCBI taxonomy): Eukaryota > Metazoa > Chordata > Actinopteri > Scombriformes > Scombridae > Rastrelliger > Rastrelliger brachysoma. The sequence goes on along the minus strand of JANJYP010040842.1, from coordinate 10,984 downwards.
TCACTAACTCCTGGTTCATGGCTCTGATTCCTTTACAGTCGATGATGTGAGTGGTTTGGGTCTGTTGTTCACAAACTGCTGATGAAGTGTTTCTGGTGTTTGTTCAGTCTCTTATCCGGGGTCTTCACCTGACTTTGCACATAAAAAAGACCTGAGTGAAAATATAGGAAATTCCAAAAACAGTCTTAATATTGCAAAAAAGTAATTTCTGGATTGGAAAAGTTGTTCAATCAATAAAAACAGTGTGGCAAAGGGAAATGGAAATGAACTTGGCAAATAAATCAAGAATGTGAACCCTAACCCTAAATCAAACTTCCTCTAAAGAGACAGAAACATCAAATCTGAAATATTCATAGTATCAATACACAAAACAAAATGCGCTCTTTCCATCATATTTTTCCAATTTTTGTGCTTTGAATAGAATAGAACTCTTTTTGGACAACTGAGTCAGTCCTGGACTTACATTGGGGCAGTATCCATTGACCTAGAGCGCTGACCAGACCAGCTGGATCATCTTTATCCTGATTACCTGGTAGAGCGAGGTGGTTTTAAAGATTACAATACCAGTACCAATTCAAGTACGCCTAAAGTGATCAAATTGAGTACTTCATTGATACCCATTACACATTTTGTTCACTTGATTTATCCGGTGTAACAGGCATGTAGTGTATACTTTAGAGTGTTTAGGTGGCATCTTGGCTACCAAACAAAGCGCTAACTCAAATTCACCACAATTCCACCAGATGAGTTGTAGCTTGTGTTGATTGGCTGGGAGCAACTCCATTCTAAGAGTCATATTTTCAAGTGATTGCAGGTATTGTTTGAAAAGAGATGTTTCAATATCAGTATTGATTTATTTCTGCTGATATCTTCAAGGTATTGAGTACAAATATGAGCTATACACAATTACAAATGATGGGACATCACATTGTCATTAAATCTGGGCTGAAATATTTTCCCCTGAAACATCTGGATCACAGAAGAGTATGTGCGGGGGAAGAGTTAAGAGGGAACCTTTAAAGGTATGCTACAGCATTTCTGATGTTGGATGAAAGTGAAGTCACTTCAGGGTAGTGATTAGTATGTGTGGTGCTGGAGATACATTTAATGTAAAGGGTTTATTTAAAGATAAAAAACAGTTCCTACTTAATGATGTGACTTTATATTGATGCCAAAATCAGAAGGCATGATTAACTTTCATGCTGAGAACATGAAAAACTGCATCACCTATCTTTACTTTTTTGATTTTTCTCTCTGTTAAAGTTTCTCTTTCAGTCCTTCCACATCTTCCAGTGAGACACAATTAGTGTTCTACCAAACGCTCCTGCCAGCAAGAACAATAACGCAGCAGGGTAGATAACCTCAGATAGGTAGCTTTGTTTAATACTGGAGTCTCCTTGACCCTAAAGTCACTGCAAAAGACATAAAGAATAAAAAAAAAAAAAAAAAAGTGCAGCTGTTATCCAACTCATAGGTAGATTTATAACCCCCCCACACCTTATAACTGTCCATGAACCGGCATGTGATAATGGCTTCATAATTCTCTAGAAAGAAGTGCACCTGGAGTTTTAAAGTCTCTCAGCTCGTGTCTGCACTGCTTTCATTTAGACTGTCAGTGGCCCACACAGTGCTGGTTCTTCCTTAATCTTCACTTGTGATCAAAGCCGTGGAGAGACTGTGTGGGCTTCCGCACCGCAGGCACACAAACGGAACAGGTTTGGACTCTCTGGTTAGGTCCAGATCATTGCATAATTCATTTATTAATATTTCCCTGTCCTAGGAATATCTACAAGCGCTATGATGCTTAAATTAAATGTAAGATTACAGTAGATAGAGCCATAATGACTCCTGTGGGAGATTTTTATTTATTGCAGCAGCATATTGCAACAGTATATAACAAGGTTTAAAAAAGAAATTAAAAGATAATAGGTATTTAAGCAACTCACAGTCGCGACACTGCTGTTACATGAACTGACTTTTTTTTTTCCCTACAAGTTGAAAACACAACACAGGCATAGAGAAGTCACATATTCAAGCTAATATGGCTAGTGTTAGCAGACAGGTACCTATTTATACATATAAGAGATATGGAGCAATATTAGCATTCATTTAGAGTCATGCTTCTTTCTATGTGGTGAAATAATAATGTTGACTTTCCTTGTACTGTAGCTCGGCTAAATCTGTAGCACACAGTAGGTTTATAAAAGACAGAGAAAAAACTCATTGGTGAAGTGAGAGTGAATCAAGATGCTAATGTTGTGAGCCATGAGACAAACAATTTGCTTAAAGATGCTGGAACTCTCTGTAGCACAGAGGGAAAATGTGGAGGTGGTGGATATTTCCCTGTGGGTTAATCACTAAAAACTCCTTTCACATCATATATAATCATATGATCTATTTGTAAAATATCGATTAGTGCAGCTTTAAAGTCATTTTGAGGCAAAAATGCTAACCAGAATACCATCGTACCTGCTAATACTTTTTTTTAGATATTACCGAGACAACCTCAGAAATTCTAGTGAAATAAATAATAGACAGATGATAGCTGAGAAATGTGTAGCTTTAGCAACACTGTCCCAGCACCTGACGGACATGTCTCTAAAAGGCCACTGTTCTTCTCCCCTATGCTAACACATTAGAAGGGGTGAGACCGTCATTGACACACAGAGGCCAAGTTACACTGTTTTCTCACGAAATACAATTTTATAATTACCATCTTACATTATGGCATGTGAGCTCCTAATGGCTAATCTCCTACCTCTCATTTCTTTACTCATTTCACAAAAAGCTTGGCTGGGAACTGGCGCAGCAAAGGAAATGAGTAAAGTGCTGGACAATCAAAAGAAAAGAAACAGATCAGGAGTTAAAGTCTCACTGAGCTGCTCGAGCTAATGCGTCGTGTGCAGTAAGGGAATAGATTTTTTTGAAATGCCTCCTAAAATGAATCAATGGCAGCTTGAATAGAAAATACATTTAATAAAGCAGCTTCTTATCTGTGCAAGTTAAGAGGAGAAGGTTTAATAAGTGCCCCGGCTCCCTATAATAAGTGAAATATTGCTGTGTGTGCGTTTGACTGAATAAGGGAAAAGTGTTTCTTGCAAATGTGTGAAATAGTGTCTGCTTTTCCCAGTATGTTACTATGTTATAGTGCTCTAATGCTTGTGTGGGCATGTTATGGTGTAATCACTGCGCCTATGCTGTGTATGTGTGTGTATATGTGTGTGAGTGACAGCAGGGCACATATGTGTTAGTGTGACTCTGTTGCACTCTGTTGGTGTTTAAACATCAATTCATTTGTGTGTGTTTATGTACAAACATTCAATTATGAAATTATCAAAGCGCCATATGCAAATACATTCAGCTGCATGCATATACAATTTCTTGCCCCGGTACATGCCTTCATGTGTTTTTCACATCCATATATGTGAAACCGGTTGTGGTTATTATAAAATCTGAAGAAAAATATGTGAGTAGGTGTGCATCTATAAGTGAATGGATGTAAATTGTCTACTGCTGATATTCTGTAAGCAGCTCAGAGCTTCTTTTGCTGCGACTCAGATGGCATTTGGATCTTTTTAGGGCTTTCCCTGGTTTACATTAAGCTCAGGAAGGATGTGGTGTTTCCCTGAAATTGCATTTACACAAAGTCAGAAAAAGTCTCCATAGTGAAGTTACAGTATGTGCTGTACAAGTTATTTTAGGGCAAGGATAGATTTAACTAATACATTCAATAAACTACACACCACTATATCACTATATATTCTACATTATTTTATGCATGTACTATTGTATTCTTTGGAATAGATATTTCCCTTGTGACGCAATAGGTTATTTTATTCAGTGGGGTACAAGAATATGACTCAGTTCATGTGAAATAGACAAGATAGCAACTGTATGCACTCACTTCAGTACACCTGTATATAATGTATAGTATATGGTGGTTATATTTCTTTTTTAAAAATACAACTTAGTCCCTTTTTTTTTTAACTGAATTGTTTTCCTCCCTGTGATCCATATGTCCTGTCACCCCTACACCTTGCTTAATCAGTCTTTTTCCTTCACAGAGAGCGTTTTAAGGATCATTTTAACATGCTTGTACCTGCGTGAAACAAAATAAAGTAACTTAAACTTAAGACTGGCAAAACATTCTGTACATCAACATTTTTACTCAGTTGCTACTTAGTTAGGATGTTTGGTATTCAAGCTTACATATTGGGGAGAATTCACCTTGTAAAAGTATCTACGAGCAAAAAAAAAAACTCCTGGTGAACAAGCTTACATATAAAGATTTTTCACTGCATGTCACGGAGAAGGAAATCAGATTTTGTTGGTTTTACTCATATCTATTATTGTATTAATATGTGAAACTCTAAGATAACAGACCAGGTTGAATCAGATGTTCACTTCAACACTCTTTAGACAAGAAAATCTATCCCTAAATTCCCTTTGAAGCATTAGGTTGGACCAGGTTGAAGCTGAATATTTAAATCCCAAATCAATAATGGCTTCCTGTGACATTGCAGCATGGAGATTAAATTTGTTCCTTTCACTGCAGCCTTAAGGAGGTTGAAACGCCTTCACAGACGCAGCAGGGGACCGAAGACATTGACAGAAATCAACAAAGAGAAATAATAATGTGGGTAGGATTAGGATTACATCTGTAATAATGAGTTGCTATCATTACTTAAACTTTTTTTTTCTTTTTTAAACTCTTGTGAAGAATTAGCTAAATAATTAGAAACTAAAATAACATTATCATGATCAATACACAAACCAGTTCAATGTAGAGTAACAGAGTAACATAGCAACTTGGATGTCATACCATTAAATACCTCTTATCAGTTTGAGGCACAACTTCCTAATTAGCTCAGTAGGTTGTGAAATATTCTTTTATATAAGAGAAGAGCAAAAATAAAACTTTGTTGAATCTCAGAAATCAAAGGATACTAACAAAATAAGAACTAATTATGAACAAGAGGGAATTTATTCATATATAGATTCTTGCATGATGCCCAGTTTTACTGCATGCAGTTACCACATTTGAATCCTAATATGGTGTTTACTGTGTCTAACCATGTTACCCTAATCCTTTAAACCAGGGGTGTCAAACTCATTTTATTTAAAGGGCAAAATACAGCTCAATTTTATCTCTGTGTCTGCGGCTGGTATATCTCTCACTGTTTGTCAGATCAGCCTCAGCTTTTGGATTTGGCATGTGCATGGCATGATGGTGTGCATTTTTCATTATGAAATTTTTGGGATTAATTTTAGCATTGTAACATTAATACTTCCAAGTTGGCACCAACATTGTCGACAATCTATGGATCATCAAGATGGTATGCTAAAGAGTTCCAAGGCGTCATGGCCATGGTCAGAGTCAAAGGCAAACCAGACTTCTTCTTCACTTTCACTTGCAATCCCTGCTGCCTTGAGATTAAAAGATCACTTTTTGAAGATCAACAAACAAATCAAAGACCAGACATTATTGCCAGAGTATTCCACGTGAAGGTGGACACTCTCCTCACAGACTTCCTGCAGCATGATACACTGGGACATGTAGATGCTTTTGTGATGGTGAAAGAAACTCAAAGACATCTTGCTCATCGCCATGGTGCCACTCAACAAACTCAGGACCTCCACTGATACTGATTGTGTCGTATCTGCAGAGATTCCAGACAAATCTGCAACTGCATGCATTGTCAGATCACATTTGATTCATGACCCATGTGGACAATGGAATCCTCACAGTCCATGCATAGTTGACCAAAAGTGTTCAAAGGACTATCCCAAACAATTGAGGCATACCACAAGCTTCTCTGACTCTGACCCACTGTACAGAAGATGAGCTGAAGTTGGACCTGGCTCTCCCATCTCAAATAAAATCAGAAGAGGCATTAATGTGTCTGTCAATAATGCATGGGTTGTGCCATATAATCCATACATCCTGCTCCGATACAATACAGACATTAACCTTGAAATTGTCTGTGCTGTCTCCAGTGTCAAGTATCTGTATAAGTACTTAGAGAAAGGTCCAGATCAGTGTCTACTGAGGTTGAACCTGAGAAGAACTTTGACATGAGGTGACATACTATGAGTTAGGACGTTACATCACTGCATCTGAGGTGTACTGGCGAATATATGATTTCATTGTCAAACCTCATACCTTCTGACAACATCTTCCCCTTCACTCTGCAATATAAACAATTTCCAGTGAGACCCTGCTTTGCCATGACTGTGAATAAGTGCTAATCTTTACAGCATGTTGGTATTTTCTGCAAAAGATTTCTGCAGCTATGGACAATTCTGCGTTGCCACTAGCAGAGTTGGCAGATCAAATAGTCTTTGCATACTTGCTCTAGATGAAGAAACAAAGAAAAAACATCACTTTCTGTGCAATCTTGTTTTTACTGAAGCGCTGACACAGTAAACCATGCTCTGACACTTGACATAGTTCTCTGGAGCCCCCCCCCTATTCTTTTGATATTTATGACCCCCTACACCATCTTTTTTAAACACAAACTCAATGACAATAAAAGCAAAGGCACCAGTAGTGGTGTTTCTACTTGTCCCTGACTCACATTATCAATAACTACTATATTCATATTAATGTTTTGTGCTGTATACACTGTTTACTCCTTCATACATCTCTCTGTGTATATATACTGTATGTCTGACCATGTTAGATAAATATAATTTTCTTAAAATAACTGCATTTTTGTCTCTTTGTGTCTCTCAAACTTCCATGTCTTAATCAATGTACACTTTGTTAAACACTATATAAGAGTATGTAGACCTCTTCGTAAACCCCCACCTTCAAACATAGCCTCATTACCACCACTGAAAAATCTACTCAACCTCCCACTTCCCTATAGGAATCCATACTTTCAACTGCACTAGTACTATAACAGCATTATAACAGCAATTTTCTTAAAACTATTAATTTAACAAAAAGCCAAACAATTTGCATCACAACATTTTTCTGTAATATTTGTACTTTGCAAAGTTATACAGTGGGCCGGGCCAGTTCTGACCAATGGGCCACATGTTTGACACCCCTGCTTTAAACCCAACACATACAATATCTAAACCTAACAAAGTGCTTTTTGTGCGTAAACCTAACCAGATCTAATCCACAGCCTTGTCACACTATAAAACATGATTTTGTAACAGCATAGTACATAGTGTAATGTAACAGTGGCATATTACTGTACTCTTCCAGTGAGTTTACTATTTGGTGTAGTCTGCCCCATCTGAAGCATTATAATGGTGGTGATAACAACTGACACCTGCCTTTTTAATGGGCTGATACCATCTAAAGTAGGTGAAGTGAACAGCGCTGTTCTGCCTACAGTGAGACATGTACACATTTCCTATTAAAATAAAGTTCCAGTGTACAAATTCTGCATGTTATTAGCTGTTCCTGAAGAAAAGCCATTAATCTGCACATGTACGTCCTCAGGCGATTGATAAGAAATGCAAAACCAGACATATAGGAACAAGAAACGTTGCGTGTATGAGCCTGTGTTGTTTAAGGGTGTGTTAAATTAATATTGCGCTCTCCTTGCAGCCCACAGGCCCAATGAGAGAATGTTTTTGTTAAATCATTCCGGTTCAGATAAGGCGTACAGTACACATGCATGTAAAAAAAATGAGGGTGTGCTATATATTTATATATTAGCATGAATAGGAATACGTTTCATCTAAGTTACTGCAGGATTAGTGAAACGCTAAATGTAGTATGTTGAGACTGGGCTGAGGCATGACAGGATGATCACATACAGGCTTATACACTCTGTGGCATGTCATGCAGTTTTTCTTTGAAGATATATTTTTTCTAAAACTCCGCCTTCAACTCGTTTAAAGTTTTAAAGTGATTGCGGCGTCTCTTTGCTCATGTCTCCTACTGTGACTATCAAACTTTAATTCAGGTCAAGATTTAATCCCTCATGGAACCTAAAAGTAAAACATCTCTATATGGATTTGTCTAAATGATGACAAGTCTGGTCTTTGGCCACTGCAAGTTTTGACTCATTCAGTGAGACTGTCAGTAAAGATATCAACATGTTCATGTGGGAGAACCTGCTCAGTGAGGCAACGACTTTGCAAATTAGGACTAACAATGCCGAGATGCTGCAATCTGCTGTTAACTGCTCTTAAGGGTATAGCAGAAAACAAAGGAACCCCTGAATGTATAGAAGAACAATGGAGAAACTTGTCTCTGGTTCTTTGAGCTTCCTTTCAATCTTACCTGCTTTACCTCTGCATCCTTACATCAGTTACCTAAGTTTTTGCTCAAAATACATGTAGTTAGTACAGTAGGTTATATCTCTTTGAACATGAGCAGATATTTGATGCCACAAATGTGTTTTTTTTATTGCCCTGGTTTGACTCTCAAGGTAGCAGGGACTGGACCTGATAGCAGTGCCATCAGTGGTATGGAGTATGTGAAGTTGCAGTAATGTCCAACTTCAAACTTTAAACTTTGAAGAACTTGTACCTGAGTATTTCCATTGGATGCTACTTCATACTTTCACCCCTCTATATTTATTTTGAAAGCTTTAGTTACTTTCATATGAAGATTTAACACAATGGATAATATAACAAGCTTTTAAAATAAACACATTGTTAAAGATTAAATCAGTAGTTTCTAACTTTTCTGTCTTTTTACATCTTACAAAAGTTGAGTTGTTAACCTTTTAATCTCTAGGCATCTGCTTTTTGCTATTCTGTGTTTGACCTGCATTTACTTAAAGCGATACATGCACATATTTATATTATAGGCTGTATGTCTACATGGGCTTGAGTCAAACATTTGTGCAAAGAGAAAATTATGTTATTGCCCAACTTTTGCCAATGTTGATGTATTTAGCCTGGTGAGAGGGCACTTGGTGAGATGCATTCCAACACTTAGAAGGTTTGACATCGCATGACTCTTCCTATATTATCAGTATTATCAGCATCTCTACACAAGAACTCCAGCATAGAGAAAATTGTTGGTGCACACAGAATTTAATAAAATGTATGTTTCTCAACACAGTACATACATTTTTCTGCATCTTCCTGTTGCCACCATATATAAACAAATGTCACAATTAAAGTCTGTCACTAAACGCGTTATCAATGTAACTCAATTCAGTAGAGAAAAAATGTGTCACCAATCTGAACTATGAAATATTTTCATAGAACAAAACTTTAAGAGCTATCCAGATTTCTTATCTACTAAATTCATGTTACAAAGTAGAGGATGCTTATGGAGAGCTCTGAGTTGACTGACTATCCTGAAATAAACACCCAGCCTAGTTTTGATTTACACTGAAGATGAAGAGAAGATGATTGGTCTGAAAGCAGGAAGCAGTATCTGTATTTGTTTTCTTGTTAGTTTGTCTTTGTGCAAGTCTGATCTGTCTGCTAATATTGTTTGTGTGTATGGTTTTTTGTTTGTATGAATGTACCGTTCCCAGATATCATGAATTTAGAAATATAGCTACATAATTTTCTTTAACTTAAAAAATGAGGATGGGGAGTGTGCTCAAGGAAACATTAACTGCAGGCATTATGAACTTGAGCAACTTGACTTTCTAAACACCAAGACCAAGATTTCCCTGATTCATTTTATTATTAGTTATCATAACGATCTTCTTGCTTTTCTTACTAGTACTGGATGTAAATTTGATATTGTCAGATGCAGTGAAACTTGGCTAAACAATAAGACCAATATTGATATTCTGAACCTAGAGGGTTACAAATTATTTTACACCAGTAGAATTGGGAAATCAGGGGAAGGAATATATTTGTGAGTTCAAGGCTTCAAACTAATATCAGTACAGTTGTTGATCTTGATGGCCCTTCTGATTCCCTGGAACTTAATAATGGTAAAAAAAACTTAAATTAGAAGAAAAATTATATTCCATAGACAAGAAAAACAAGAACCGTATTATAATGGGAGATTTTAATATTGATATTTCTAAGTGTAATCCAGCTAAAAAGTATTTAATCAGTACATGGCATTTATTATTTTTTTCCATCAATAAATACTTTTACTAGAATTATGCATTCATCCAAATCGATTATTGACAATTCGGTCTCCAACATACCACCAAGTTTGAGTCCAGAGTGATTCTGACTCATATAACTGATCACTTTCCTATTGTATTATCTGTAAATTTTATATGTGAACTTGCACCTCTTTCATGTAAGATACCAATGAAAGTATTGAATAACAAGAACCCTGAGGCTGATTTGGGATAACTTGGAGACAAAATTATGGAATGATAATTACAGTTTTTATGATTCAGACACTGCATATGACAACCTAATCAGAGAAATATCAGATTCCATTCATAACATTATTCCCGAGAAGACTGTCACTTGCAGGTTTGATGATTAAAAAACTCTGGCTTTCAAAAGTAATTTTAAATGTCACTTTCACCACCTGTTAACCAAATTGTCTAAATATATTTTACTATGGTTTATTTTTCAAACTTCGATATTTTCTCCCTTGACCTACTCTTCTCATTCTTCATAAAATCTTGTTTGAGCCTCATATTATTTATTGTAATGTTATTTGGTGCAATACTTTTTCCACGGCTACCTGAATAAATTAAAAAGTTTACAAAAGAAAGTAATATGAGCAATATCTTGTTCTGGTTGTAACACTCAAGTTCCCTCTTCCACAATTATAATAATTATAATAATGTTCCTCAAAATACTTCAGTGATGTACCAAGTTGTCTTTAATTTAAATCCAAGACTCTGAGCTCAGCCCAGTCAGCTGGTTGCATACATACTTATAATACCCGAAATACACTTCTTATACACAGTAAAAAAAAAGATGACTAAAAGGCACCAGCTTGAGTATAACAATCAGGGGGCCACAGATCTGTAATGGGCTCGAGTACAGTGTTAAACCATCCAACTCTCATTGTTTTTAAGAGAACTGAATCAAATAATGCGTAATACCTATGCATTGTATCCTATATTGATCC
>JANJYP010040831.1:0-12868 GCA_024605115.1 Rastrelliger brachysoma | reverse complement strand
ACAGATAACATAGATGCTGATGAATGTCACTCTTTTAAAGCGTGTTCGTGCTGCACTGCAGAGATCCCTTTTCCTTCTCACTGCTGCTCTAGCTGTCTTTATGCTTTGAGCTTGTTATGTGTCACTTCAGTCTGGCAGGGTCACAGTTTACTCTGATGGAAAGCATTTTCTCTTCTGATGCAAACAGTCAGTTTGGAGACAGCTGTTTCTTGGAGAGATTGTGCAGAGCAAAGAAGGTATTTAGGCAGTCACCAGAAGAGCTGTTTGCTGACATAATGCCACTTGTCTGCAGTAAAGAGAAACTGGATCCCAAAGAGGAAGGCATGCTGATATACCTCTCTAAGGCGATATTTCTTTATCAACCTGAAGTTTCACAATTTATACATTAATTAATACATGAAATATAGCATTTCAATATCTGTGTGACTTCAGCAGACAAATTATCATGTTCACTCAGGGTTCTCGATCTGACTTAACTGACAGCTACCTACATTTTTGACACATTTGACAGTTGTGTTGGTGTTGCAAATGTTTAGTTTCAGTGCATTGGGATTGCAGTGTGGGGACAGCTGTACTTTTGCACTGACTCCTTCACATCATCGTCTGTCCTGCTCATACACCTGAGTGACAGCAAAGCCTCCTGTTTTGACATGCCGGTGTCACAAGTAAATAAATAATAACACTATTTTTATATTACACAGCTGTCAGTTCTGCCTGCCATGTTTCAAGCTTTTCTGTTCAAAAGTTTAACCATCAGATAGCATAAATATATGTTGAAAATGGTTATAACTATGTCCATCACTTTCCCAGAGGATAGCATTTTTGATAGGATTCTTAAGATGGGGAGTAACTTAAGACAACAGCTAATTCTAATTAATGATTAAAAATCAAAACATGTTTTCTGTACTAATTTCCTGTTAACAGAAAATCAGTCAACAAACATACAATTATAGTTTTTAATATTTGATAATCTTGCTGCTTAAAATATGTTTAATTTTGAATATTAAGATTATAAATAATGCAGATTATTTGAACACCATTTCTCTTAATTTGTAGAAAGTAGTTTACTTATGGATAAAAATAGATATGCAACAATTCTACATCAGCATTCAATGTCCGTATTCAGCAAGCCATGCAGTATATCATAGGCAACCAAACTGTGTTTAAGACAAACAACTGAAAATCCTCATGGGACCCACAAACCAGCTATACTATATCCATTTCAGCGGTTGCTTCATATCCTTGCTTAACAGCGTGAGCTCCAATGAATTGTGTAGGGCAAATGTGTCACATCAACTCTGACACTGTTCTATGAATTTGTCTGCAGGTTTGTTTTTTATATCATAGCTCATAAAAGTTAGGGGAGGATGACTTTTCAGCTTGTTGCAGGTGCTACTGCTGTACCTGATAAAGATAAAACTCTGCAATGAGATTGTTACCGCCACACACACACACACACACTTAGACACACACACACAGACAACCTTCTCTACAAAACAATCTGCAGACAGAAGTGACTGAAAAGCACTGTTATCACACGCTCTCTTTTAATAAAGGTCATATCACACTGTCAGCATGAAATGGAACGTTTTATTCTGTCATGATGAGGAAGGCAATAATGTTTATTATGCATTTAACACCTTAATTAGGTTGCGGGGGCTTTGCTTACACCTACTTTAATGAGTTAGGCTAATTCCATTTGGTTGCTGTTGCTGTCATTGCGGTTATTGGTGCGAGTGTTGCTGATATTTTTATTCGATGCTGCTGGCTATCATTAGACATAATACGACTCAAGACAAAGAAGTGCACATGTCTGGTACTCAGACAGCCTTTTTTCATAGAAGGAAAACAAACTTGTGTTATCCCACTCAAAAGCTTTACCAGCAACACTTATTAATATTCTGGGGCTTCATGTGTTAACGTTTCAGTGCTGGAATTCACACTTAATAAATTGACATGTTTGTACATTCAGATCAGCTGCATTTCAGTCTCAGAGGATTTAGTTGAGCATTCACACACAACAGCTTTACTTATGGAAGGAACCCAATGGGAAAATGTAATTGTAGGTCACTTTCAGTATGTATGGTAGAATCAATAAATAAACATTTATCACATAGAGAACTCTTTATGGTCTCAAAGTGGCAGCCTTTTTGAGATTTCTCTTCATTCATTTTAAACAGACAGACAGAATTACATGACAAGAATTTTTACCTTTAAAGCGAAGTGGAAACTTCTTTTCAAATCAATATTTTGTGTGCTGAAGCGAAATATTGTTTTGTCACCTCTTGTCTGCTCTGTACTTAATTTAGCGAGTCTGCGTGTAAACTAAATAAATCACTACTGGTTTTTGCTATACATACAAAATAATATAATATATTGAACGTATCATAGCATTACTTGATGTAAATTACCATTAAATTTCTTAACATTTTTTTCTCTTTAGATCTAAAAATGTCAGTGACTGCTGCTGTCAGAGGTTTTTACAAAATTGCCATAGTTACCAGATTGTAACTGGCAAGCACAACCCAATAAAACACTGTCTTGTCAGAGCTTAGTTGTCTTTCTCCAGAACTGTCTTTTCTGCCTGGAGCCATGTTTTGCTTGGATATTGTATGTGAAAGTGAAATAGCTAGAAAGCTTTTGTTATGCTTCCTCATGTAGCAAAAATGGCAGAACTGGTGTGGAGAAAACCTATGTGTGCGTTCGTGCGTATTCTTATGCAGAGAGGTTCAGTTTATCTGTAACAAAGAAGCAGGGCTGTAGGTACATTAAGTTGCCTTTTCATTGTGAAGACATTGTCAAAAGAGTACTGAAAAAAGCATATAAATGTTATTTATGATCCAGTCATAGACTTACATACTGCAGCTAGGGAGATGGAGTGGTTCACAATTAAATGCTACCATGATTATAAGCTAGAGGCTAATGAGAATAGAAATGCACAAACAGATTTCCAGGGATAGATGTGACATTATCAGCCTACAGCATTTTTGAGTATGCATCCAATAATTATTAAAACACAATATAATGTATAATTTATAATATTTGCATAAAAAAAAAAAAGAAAAAAAAGCAAATGTGTAATGTAATGCGTTAGTTTCGCGAGTTGAGTAGTCAGTAACTATTACTCAAAGCAAGTACTTAAAACAAGTAATTGGTTACTTTTTTCCGGCTAAAGGAAGGAAAATGTCGACTGTATTCTGCTTTTTGTCAAACAGTAAGGCCGCGGATGTTTCAGCAGAGCCACAACGCTGTGACGCGCCTGTGCCCAGCTGACCCNTTGCACCCCTGGCAAGATGGGGTAAATGGGGTGAATTGCTGAATATCTTAAGTCAGGTGTCGAGAGCGATATATTAAACAAGTTCCCCATGATCAAGATGGTATTTTTGCGCATCAATACCCCAACACCCTCCAGTGCACCAGTGGAGAGTCTTGTTCTTACTCCCAAAAGAAATCGACTGTCGGACAAACGTTTTGAAAATCTTCTCATGCATTTTAATCACTACTTTGAAGAGTAGGCTAAATGTAAGTGGACAATCGTAAAGTGAATGTAATCCTGTGACACTTAATTTGTATACGCTAATATTTGATTGTTTTATTCAAGTGTCATGTCTTTTGTGCCAGCCTAAACATTTAAATAGGCTATAGACATTTAAGGGTGGCAGTGCAGTTGTATTTGTTTGTAGCCTGCTATTATTCGGCAGCTGTTAAAATCATGCTAGATCGTTCTAAATTGATGTGAATCTGCTAGCCTACCTGTTTACCACTTTGTTTACTTATACTTATGCAGTTGGAAAAATATAGTTGGCTTGAAATTCACATGTTACCTTACCTATAGCTTATTGTTTGGTGCTCATATGTTCTATGTTCAAACATAATGTTAAATAAAACATACTGCTGACTGTCTTTCCTGCTATTATTATCCTGCAGTTAATGTGGTTAGATGAGTGATTCATTGTCAGGACTTCTCTGTGAATTTAAAGGAGGCTGTGTGTCTTTGTCAGTTAAACTGCAGCATGCGCGAGGCNTGAGTGATTCATTGTCAGGACTTCTCTGTGAATTTAAAGGAGACTGTGTGTCTTTGTCAGTTAAACTGCAGCATGCGCGAGGCACAACCCAAATGTTTTTAATTGTTGGTAACGGATGAGTACTCTAACGTGCTACTTTTGTTGATAGGTGACGCTGTAACGTACCAGATTACTTTTAATTGATAGTAACGTTATAATGTAACTAACTACTTTCCAAAGTAACTATACCCAGCACTGGTTGTGAAGTACACTTGATGAGTGCTATACCAACAAGAGCTGTCAAGGGAGATAGTGTTATATATAGGGTCTTCTGTGATGTATGCTTGTGTATGCACACTGTGAAGAGAAATTGTCAGAATGACAGCACATGAGTGAATGTGTTATAAAAGTTGTGAAAAAGGTGTAGTATCTGTCAAGGTTTTTTATGAGTATATAGATGAATGAAACAGAGAAAACAAATGGTGTTTCCAAACTATTTAGCATTGAAATACTCATTTATATAAATTGTAACAATATTTTTGACAGGTGTTAAAGACAAATTTCAATTTGTACTCTTTGCACTATTTAATTTGGTCTGGCCTTGGTGGTATTCTGCTCTGTCTCTGGAAATTAACCTCAGAGCAACACTTTTGATCCGCTTGATATTTGGACTGGTGAAAGCAGGAGCAAGTGAAATACAGCACATTGACATTCCTCCCCCTATCCGGTAATGAAATTGCTTAGTGCTATTGCATCCTTTCAAGCATCACACTGTGCTCGCTCATGTGGGTTTAATCCTGTTGAGAGAGGCTGTTGCTGAGGGCATTCGGCACAATGCCAGTTTGAAAGTAATCCATTGAGTATTAAATAAGTTGGCCTCTTGCAAGTATAAATATCTGATTCAGTTTATTGGAAATGACTAATCAAAAATAGATTTCAAATTTGAGCAATAAAATCTTGATGTGCTGATTAAACTTTCTTTTGTTCATATCCTGAATTGGTTTGTATTTAATATGTGTCAGTTGGTACTAGTAGTCCATTGTTATTTAGTTCAGAATGGATAGTTGGAAACAATTAAATTTGTAGTTATAAGTGTATAAATTGAATCTTACCACTGTCCAGAAATATCCAATTTAAGTAAATGAATCTGTTATGGTCACAGTCAGGTAGCAGTTACAATGTTATAAGCAAATTTCACTCAACAATCAGATCTATAGAAATCCACAAGAGGTTTTTTTTTTCTCGCTTTCATTTAATTCTGAATATTAGAACATAATCCCAAAAGCTTATAGTGCTGTATATTTAATTGTCCTGTCCATTTAACTGAAAATGGAAAAAGCTAATGATATTAGGGATCTACATTTAAAGCACAGCAATACTGCAAGCTCGATTACACTGAAAGCTTGGAAGATAAGACAGAGGAAATGACATTATCATACTGACAGAATATCATAATTCTCAGTGTTGATGCAGTAGATACAGTAGCATGATGACTGGAGGATTATAACAGCTAGATATGATGACCGTCAAATGTCCTCTACACCCCTAATGGAGTGTCATTTAACCATATTTCCTTGGTTTTTCTTGCAGAAGTACTTCCTTCCTCATCCATTTCCATGATTTTAAACCCCATCTTGTAATGGACCATATTACAGATTTGTAGTGGTTATGTATGTTAAGTGATTTTTGTATGCCTCCACATTGATAATATGCAACTATACATAAATACTAAGCCCAATGCTAATAGTATTTGTGATTTGAGTATTTAAGAGCTTCTTAATTTGAGCATAATTTGAATCATTTGAAAAATCTTTTTTGTAGCTACTACCCTAGTCATCTTGTAGAATATGTGATGAAAGTGTTGAACTTATCTAAAAATAAGAAATCATCTCTTGCCACATTAATGGGAGTTAAGCAGGTGTGGCCAAACTACATGGCCAACTGTGACCTGTTGCTAGGCAACAGTGTGCATTTTAAAAATAAAATGGAATATGGCAATAAGGACATAGTCTAACAATAAATGTAACTGTATGTACTTTGCACTTATATGATGTGATATGATATATATTTACTTAAGTTGATTAAACATGGAGGAACTTTAAAATCAGAAAAAAAGCAAGAGAGCGCCAAAAATTTGACATGGTTGGGAAAATGAATGCTTTTTCACAGAATTTGTTTTATTTGCAAGGAATCTGTTGCTGTGATAAAAGATTATAATGTTCAAAGACACTATGAAACAAACAAAAAAAAAAACATCAGCCCTATATTTCATGGGACACTGGGACAGAGTGAGAGAAAAAAAACTGACAGCTAGCCTGTTAGGCAGCAGTTTTTCCAACAAAGTCGAAGAAAATATCATAATGATTAGCTACGAAAGTATGAGAAAGTCTACTTGGATGGATGTCTTTAATTCAGAGTGCCTCACTGAAGTTGCCAGGATAATGTGTCAAGAAAAAACTCCAGAATTCAATTTCAGTGTGTCCAGAAAAACAGTTGCTCAACATGTTGAAAACCTGTCAGCTAACTTAAAACAGCAAGTGTCAGACAAAGTTAGCACATTTGATTTTTACTCTATTGCATGTGACGAGAGCACAGATGCCACGAACACAGGCCAGCTGTTACTTTTTTGGCAAGGAGTTGACTACAACTTTTGCATCACCAAAGAGCTGCTTGATCTTAGAAGTCTGAAGGGCACCACGATAGGTAAGGACATTTTTGAAGTGTTATCTGCTGCGATCTATGACTTAAAACTGCCCTGGGACGAGCTGTGTGGAGTTACAAAAGATGGGGCTCCAGCAATGACAGGTGAGTAGAATGGGAAGACTTCTATGTGTGCAGGGAGGTGAGGCTGTGAAAATGCACTGTTATCCAACAAGAGGCACTTGGTGTCAAGGTAGTCCAGTCTGGTGATGTGATGAACGTTGAGGTGACAACGATCAACCTAATTCAAGCATGAGCACTCAATCAGAGAACACTAGGCTTTCTTATCTGAAGTCAATGCTGAATATGGAGACATAATCTACCACTTAGACGTGCAGTAGCTCAATGACTCTGTGCTACATATCATTTTTACTCCCTGACGTGAAATCGACCAGTTTTTGAAAGAGAAAAACTGAGAACTGCCGGGGCCATGAACTGTACTTACTGATAGTTATGGAGAAATGTTGGAGACATACTTTTCATATGTTCATACTTCATACTTTTTACTGCTTTTTGAATGAGAATTTTAAAGAGATGTATTGAGTTAAATCAAATTTAAGATACAGAAATGCTGATCATAATATACAAGCATATCAATGTGTATGAGTAGTCCTGTTGACAGAGTGTCAACCCACGTGTCATTAAAGGCCCACATTCTACAGATTTTTTTTTTTTTTACAATTAAAACTTTTGCCCTGTAGTGCTATTATTAATGGTTCTGTATTTATTATTTTTGATATAAAGAGATCTGTAGGGTTTGAACATTTTTGCCTTCAAATGGATAGCTGATAATGGAGAATCTGTCAGGAAACTAAGGTCTCAGCTGGACTCAAATCAGGTACAAACTGTGCTACAGTAATATGATTACTTTGATATAAAACTAAGTAAACCAGTTAATTTTTGGATCTGAGAAGTTGTACTCAACAAGTATTCGGTTCATCTACTGGATTAATGACAATTATCAAAATTAAACTAATCAGTTTTTCATTTGAGAATCATTAATTTGCAGTGTAAAATGTGTGCAGTTCATAAAGTGCAATGAAGTAGAAAAAATGTAGCGTCAGTAGTATGTATAGAATCATGTTTATAGGCTTAATTTGAACATTATCACATTTTAAAGTGTGAAAAGCCTGCCTATGGTTGAAGGACTGCAGTGTAATTGAAGAATATTACAACAAAGCAACAAATTTACACTACAAGCTTATAACAGCCCACAGCAGTGCACATGTAAAAAGAGAAGGAAATTTTGTTGGCTCAGAGAGAATGTGGCTTTCTTTTGAAGTCACTCGTTCTGGTTGGGTGATGCAGCTGACAGGGTTATTTTGGGACAATGAGAATAGAGCATGATTAATGGTTTAAAACAAAAACTCTATCCTGTGTGTTCAGAGGATTGTAGCTGAGGAGCTGATAGTCCATCTGAGCCGACACCTCTAAATTAGTGTTGGTATCATAAATGTATTACAGAGCTCAGCCCTTAGTTTATCACATGCACTCACCACACAGAATGACACCTTAAATCAACCAAAGAGCCATGTCATTTGTGACAGTGCCTCCCATAGTTTCAACCCCACCAGTCTGATGTCATCTTATCTCAGTGGATGAAAGCCCATCCACTGGAAATTCAGAAGCACCTTAATGGCAGCTTTTTGAAACGCTCACCTGCAAGGATTGAATGTAGGCTGTAATTGGCACAATATATCTCACCTTATCTGTTTCTGTATGGAATGAGGAGGTAAAGGCTCCAGGTGAGACCTTTTACTGTGGTCATGACGCAAGAGAGGTCACTAATATGTGGAGATATATCTCAAAAAATTTAAATGCATTGCAGACTGTAGCTGTAAAGCTTCCTCATCTGCTATGCTGTGTCATATTTCAGCGAGTTTTGACAATGCTGGTGCTTCACAGCTCACATAAAAGGCTCCATTTTCTTCTATCTAGCAGGGCCATTGTCGAGTGCTCTATCTCTTATGTCTGCTATAGTCGTTGTGGGTATCTCATAGTAAGGCATTGTTCGTTGTAACTGGCTTAAGAGATATTAATGAATGTGATTGCTCTATCCTCCACTTGTGTTTGGACTCAATGCATCTGTATTTGACTTGGACTAGATAATTCTGAGTGCTATAATTTCCTGTGTGTCATACACTTTGCAGCACATTTATAAAGCAAGAGCATTGTAATACAACTGAATGACGGCCAAATTAAACGTTTTTATGACATTTCCGCCTCTAATACTCATTTTAAATAATTCAGAAGGATACAGTCAGGTCACATCAGTCACTTTAACATCTAACAGTCTCTGCTTTTTTGTTATAATTTTCCATTCCAGATTCAGAATGCGGATGACGTTTTGATCACTCCCTTGGAAAAATTTCGGAAGGAGCAAATCGGTGCTGCGAAGGTAAGCGACCACCCACATGCACAATTAGCATCTGAATAATGGAGGATATCTCATGTCTTTTGACACCCTTCAACTCCTGTCCTCACCCCCTTCATCTCCCCTGCAGTATGCAAATCATTACGGAAAGGCAAATTGTGACAATGCTAAAAGATGAGACTCCCTGAAACTGATAGGGTGTGTAAACAATCTTAGTTTTCAAGTGTGACAAGATGTTAAAACTTTAAGTCGTATCATCAGCTCTAGGGTGCTTAAATTCAGTTTTTAATTTATAAAGTTAAAGATGAATTATTCAGCTAAACAGTTATCTGTCTTTAGCAGACACATTAGACGCAAAAAGATTAGTGTTATTATCAAAAATAATTGGCTTTAACCATAGATTATATAGTAAGGTGCTAGAAAAAAGAGCAGACTGTATCACTCTACAAGCTGCTCTTCCTCCAAAAATATTTCTGCCTGATAAAGCAGCAGTTTTTAATGTATTTATAATCTGTTTGCTATAAAATTACAGTATCTAATTTATTGTATTCACCACTTTTGTAATCAAATTACTGTAGTCCTGTAACATGCAATGCATTCCTCTCTAACCTATTGGACATAGAGGATTGATATCAGTGGGGGTTCTGCAGAGTGTTGCTTCAAGGGATCCTGGCTCCACAGTGATATTTTGTTGAAACTGAAGTTGACTAAAAAGGCCAGTGTGGGTTTGTTGCTACAAGCCATACTTTCATTCCTGGCCAACGCAAAGGCATAAAATGAAAGTACTGCAGTTGTTTGTGGTCATTCCCTCAGCGAGATCACACATGAACAAGCCTGGTAGAAGTGGAGCCTTCACACAGATCTCCCGCTGAATTTCTGAGTCTATTTCTAACTCTACACTGGACTCTTTGAATCATTTGCACATCTTTACATAGCTCTAACCCCTGCGAGGGACATTCCAGCCTCAAAGTCAGACTCTCATCTTTATATATTTTACATGACTTGAAAGCCACTGGTCTGAAAAAGTTGTCATTTTACTGTATTGCGTTATTGTGCTCACAAGCCAACCTGCAATGTGAAGAAACTATTTCTCTTCTTAGTGCTGAAGTGTGAACATCAATCACTCTCCTCTTTACTCGCCAGACTAAATAACCATTGTCGCTTCATGTCTCAGCCATCGCATGTATCTACTATAATGACATAACACATTTTGTGCCATTTCTGTCTCTCACTCTCCTGCCCGTCATAGTTCTGTGTTATTGCACCAACTCTCCATGTTTATAAAATGGTTTCTTAAAAGCCACAGCCCCCGTCACTCCCACTACCTCTTATTTCCTCCGACCACTTCCTCCTAATGGCTCTCTCCACCAATGGCCCTTCCCCCGCTAAACATTAGTCCAACTAGAGTGAGATAAAAGGCAGACATCACGAGTGGCTGAGCAACTTTCCACTGTTCCGAGAATCTGGAGAGATCTGGAGGCTGTCTGACCCTTCCAGTTACTGTGTTTCATGTCTGTGAACGTCAAATGGACAAACGGGGAGCTCTTGCCTTATTTGGGTATGCTGCAAGTAATCCCACTGAGGTTACGTACCAGTGTATCAGCTTCATAGGCACAAGTACAACACTTCCATAGCCATAACACACTAGCAGATTGAGTGCAGCACAGGACAAATTAGACACAGTCTGTTTCACACAAGGCTAAACCAAATGTTTTTAAAGTAAAACCATCAAACTTTATATGTCAAGAAATCTATGAGAACTCAAATACTCATGTATTTTCACTGGGATTTGAATCTACCATATGTGCTCTCTGCCAAACCAAGATGTAGAATTGAAATTATCTTGCACTTCTTTTTTTCAGTTTCAGATACATTTTGTGAGATAAACGTTGTAAATTTCCCATGTGAAGAATAACAGTTTCAGAACTGAAAAGACACTGTTCTGGTTTCAGTGCAGTGTATCTAGTATTTGTTCTTTCTGTGTCAACGAAGTGATCTTGTCTGTGCATCCACTAAATTACAAGTTGATACAACTTGGATCTCAACCTAGGCCTTAACCCTCACAAATTCTTGACTATTTTTTTCCAGAAGCAGAGAATTATTGGAGGTAAACAGCATATAGCTTGGTCTACACAATTTGTGTGTCATGTGCGATTGTTGGATTTGTTGGAAATTTAAACAGATCCCAGGGACACATTTTCAAGAAAATACCAGGGCAGTTCTGACTCATGAGTGCTATTTATTCCTGATCTCTGAAGTTTTAACAATATTATGTTCCCTTCAAGGATCCTCTACATTACAGACACGGTAGGGGTCCCTCACTAGCTGAGTGTGAAGAATTAGTGCAAATAGACCCAGATGGGAGTCAGATGGCCACTGGTAATTTGAGTTGTCCTCATCCTAAAGAGGGTATGCAGACATCAGATGATTATTGGCTCGTCAGGGTCTCTAGGGGCAGATGTGACATTTGCATTTATGCTATGAAATGCCCAAAAATGCTAACCGAAACATTGTAGAATACAGAGATCAAGTATAAATGGTCAGGAGATATACTAACCAGCTAACAATGGGAAGTCAGTAGGCCAAATGAAGTACTTGTAGTATGCACATACCTGTCTGTCTTGAATTATGTTGCAAAAACACCAGAAAATTGAGGTTTGAGTAAAAGCAATTTTGAATCAGCTTTCAGAGGAGTCAAATTGCGATGATGTGATTATTTTCCACAAAGTCAATCTTGATGACACCACCAGATTATGCCTGAAGCAAGAAATATTAAACAACTGCTCATAGTGGCTTCAGTCAATTATTTTTAGTCGATCAACAAATCAAGCAATTATTCGAGCACTAAACCATTCACTGTTTATGCTTCATTGCCTCTGATCATGGTTGCCCACTACACAGTACAACACAGTTCCAGGTGTAATGAAATTTGGCACAGGACCAGCAACTTAAAACATCAGATGATCAAATATGGAAACAATCTACTAGCTAACTGCAATTTATATTGGGTAATAAACTTTGCAAATTTTCAGTGAATATAGTTTTTATAAACAAATAAGACCCTAACCCTAACACAAAGCATTTTATGTAATAAAACTGAAATGAGAGTACTATAGATAACACTTACAAATTTTGTGATGCAAAATGTATACATAAATAATGTGATGCAATTGAAATATGATTCTTTCCATTATTCTCATGTCTGTCCCACCATTTCTCACTGCACCTTACCCAGTAAAGCAGAAACACCATTAAAACAATCTTTCAGAAAGTAATTACTTCCGCTCCTGATCACCAAAATTTGTATGAGGCAGTCAAAGTAGACCTTGAGAAATCAGTCTTTACCTGTTTGAAGGCAATACTGTATCAGCTTCTTGCTTTTTGCAGAAGCAATATGTATGAAATCAGATTATATACAAATAATAACATTATCATCCAGAAATAATTTAAAGGTAAGCACCTGAAAGTATAGTACGTCAAAAGTAGTGTATTCAAAGCCATGCAATTTAGCTATTAACATGTTTTCAAATTATCTAATCTAAACTAATCTCACTATTAAGGAATTTTGATATCATGGCTCTTCTTAACCTGAGTTTTCATGTTTTTTACTTATGATTTTTCATTTGCATACATTTTAAAGGACAGTTAAATTCTAATAAACTTTACCTGTTGATAGTGTCTGCTATATAGTGCAGTTATGCACTATATAGGAACTGGTGCCCTATTGGCACAGTGTTTCCATACCCAACCCTAATTCAGACACAGAAATGCCTAAGGGATCCCTACAGGA
>JANJYP010040819.1:0-10974 GCA_024605115.1 Rastrelliger brachysoma | reverse complement strand
AAATGAAGACTGGCAGAGTAGAGCAGGGGTGTCGAAAAGGATATTGTGATCATATCCTGATGGGTCTGATCAGATTTTAATCTACTCTCTGATCCTGCTGGGTTCTCTCAGCTGTGAAAAGGTCAGAGGTCAAGTTTGATGTGCAGAGAAAATCAGCCTCATGGACAGAAAATAAAAAGATGCAGTGACAGAAGCCTTCCCTCTGAGAAGAACAGCTTCTATACTGCTGTGTCAATGTTTTCTGTCTCATCAGAGATGAGTTCAAACAAAGTCTACAACAGCAGACACGGTAGTCATTTCTGTTGTAGTTTATGTCTGAATCTAAATCTCTTTTATAAAATGTTTCTTAGTGCAATTGTTTAGTTCTGCCATAAGATGGCGCCAGACACCTTTTTGTGGTGGGTAAAAAAATGTGACAGTGAAAAATATACTATACTATTAGCTCATTAAATTAAATAGGAAGTATGATCCCAAAAGCAGGCACTGTTTCGTTAAGATNCACACACACACACACACACACACACACACACACACACACACACACACACATTTTTATGCTCTGTGTCTTATTTCATATCCTATTTCATATCAGCGATCCTAAAGTAATGGAAAATAATCAAGTTACATTACTTTAATATTGTGGTTATTGGATTACATTACTGACTATAGACACTAACATGTCTGGAATAATGCCACTATCAACTTTGTCCATTTTTCCTGTAAATGTCTCAGCATGTAGATTTCATATTTTCCATAGTAAATGACTCGCTCCACATTAAGGTCCACTCTGAAACATGAACATACCAGATTTGAGGAGCAGACATATGCAGGGTTCATCTCAAAGCAGTCATACCTCAGGACCTACAGGACAGTCCCAAAGCTCTTGCAGCACACCCACAGCTGTTGTGTTTACTGTTGCTGATGACATGAGCAGATGCTTGTTTTTCATTAGTAGGTATGTAGATGTAGGTGATGTGATATTCTGACAAACTCTTGCCTCTCAGCTACAGGAACAGGGTCTGGACTCTGGCTGTGAAGAACATGCTGCTGAAGCAGTCTGTGCTGAGGAGAGGCAGGTAGCAGCAGCAGTCCTCCTCCTCTGCTGCCAGGCTGAAATGCAACGCTTCTTCACAACAGTTGTGGGTGTTGAATCACATGTTCAGCTTTGTTTAATAAATGAGAGTGTGAGAGAACTCCAAAAAGAAAAATAACATTACACATACAAAATAACTTTTTTAAAAAATCATTTATTGTGATGAATGAATTTCTTGCATTACAAAAGCATTTATAAGTGTAACATGCATTCTCAACATTTCAATCATGTATAGGGTAAATATGAAGCTGCACACATGAACATATCACTACATTTAATACACAAGGTGTAAAAGTATGTCACAATAACAATAGCTTCAAATAAGTCAATAAGCCCACTGTACTGCAGTTAAACAACCTTGTCCCAGCCGGGGATTGAACTGATAACCTTTGGTTCTGCAAAAGATGTCCAGATGAACACAGGATAGGTATGATACGATGCTTTGGTGTGCCACTTGTCTCACTTAGGTCTCACATAGAAGTCCCACCTTTCAGCTCTCACCGTTGTCGATTGGTTGGTTTCAGATGTGAATTCTGACTTAGTGCTGCAGAGTTGACGTAATCATCTAAAACAAACCAAGAGCACAGATCAGTAAGCAGAGTACGGTTAGAAGAGTATGGAATATCTACCAAACTTCATCATTGTATCACCATGCAAATGATTTTTCACTTATCTGCTCTATTATTCACAAATATCCACATTTATCGATCATTCTGCACATTCTGAATAAAGATAGTTTTGCACCAAAATGATAAAGCATGAAACTGTGAAAAGGATATTTGTTGGTTTAGTTTTGTTCAGTCAAGAACACTGTCATAGATTAAACCAGCCACAAATGGAAATACAGTTGTACTTGACGTTGAAGGCTCCACTCTAAGATGCTTCCTGTATTAGCCAACAGCATGCTGAGCCAAAACAGGGAGCACAAAGCAAAACCCCCAGCAGAGTGGGCCAAAGTAAGACATGAATTGTAGATTGACACTAAAGCCATGATGAACCCTGAATCAGAACGGTGGAGGCTGGGGAGGTGGAGGAAAGAGTGTTGATGCAGTAAGATCAGTGTTGGACAGTGTCATATTTAAAGGGACCACCTGTAATGTAACAATGGCTGTGATTGATGTGTGACTGATAAGGTCGCTGTCAGCTGATTACAGCTGCGGCGTAACCTATGACTTCCGTGTCCTGCATGAAATAACACAAGGCTTCATTTAATGATTTTTCCTTTAATGTTATAATTGTTCCATTTCACACTACTTCATGTTAATTTGCATACTATACCATTTCCATTGTCTTCATAGTCTCTGATCGATTCATAGACACAATCATCAACTGTGAGCAAAAGATGAAAAACTGAGGTCAGGTGAAACATTTCAGTTGCATGATATCAATCAAATATCACTTTTATTATAAAAATCATCACGTTTCTTTTTTTAAATTTGATTTTAATGGTGTGGATAAGTTTTAACAACAGGGAATCTCATCTTTTGTGTAAGTGTTAGAAGTGACTACAGTGGCTTTTGGTTAATATTCATTGAAATCAATTGACCTAGAGTCTAGAAAAGTAGTAATAGAAATATTGTGGTTAATAAAAGTTAGCGTAAAGCTTGATTGGAATTATTTTGAAGACTGACCATGCTGAAGAGAGGAGTATATATGATCTTCAGTTTCATTCAGGTTGACCATTTGATGTGCGGCAGAGTCCTGATTGGTTCTCTCAGACTGGTTTGGTCTGAAATGTTTTAACAAATACAAAAAAATTAATATGTTACATTGAAGGTACTGAAGTTACATTCAAAAAGAGAGAGGAGACTTTTGTACCAACCTGACACAGTGTGAATCTGTGAAAAGCAAATTTGTTGTTACATGGTTTTGGTTTGTAAATTATTTCTTTGTTATTCCAAATCATGACAACAAAATACAGCTTTGTATTTGAATAATTAAATCATAAAACACTTAAATTCAGGAGGAAAAAGTCTCACCTTTGAATAGTTTGTAGCGATACAACACAAAGAAAAGAATAACAAGTAAAACTCCACAAAGTGGCCCAACAATGACTGGTATAAGAGATGAAGGGGTTTCTGCTATAAAAGATGATAAAAGACAAGTAATTATACATTTAATTCACTTCTATTACATTTTTCTTAAACTGAATTGACAAAGTCTTAGTACAGTATAAGACAAGTTAATCCAATTAAATCAGTTGAAACTAAACCTATACAATTTAATTTCTGTGTGACCACATTTCCCACTCACCGTGAACTGACATCCAACTCTGTGCTGATTCTCTTCCTGAGTATTCACACTTGTAGAAACCTTCATGTGACTTTAACACTGCAGAGATCTTCAGCTCTCGTTTATTATCATTTTGAATCAGTTTGTTATTTTGATAGAAAGACACAGTGGAAAATAATTCTCCTGTCCTCAGTTTGCAGCCGAGGGTAACAGAATCTCCCACAATCACAGGATGCACAGGGCTCTCCAGGATAATATCTCTATCTGTAAAACAATCAAAGAAGAAGACGTTTCAGCTGGCAACCTTTAGAACAAGTTGACATGAAACTAGAAGATCACACATATACCTTTATTTTTCTACAAGTAACATCTCTCACAGAATAAGTGTAGCTGAACAAAGACCCAACATTTCAGCTTTATGCCATATGTCTTATAACTGTAAATATAGCTATTGCCAGGTAACTCTAGAGCTATAGATATGAAAGAAACAGTGGATGGCTATTGTCACAAAATTACTTAACTACGGACTAAATCAGTGTCTCAGTTTAATCATCAGTGATAAAGAAAGGTCATGTTGCACACAGTTGCTAAACCAAGCATCTTGGATCTATAAAATACTGATTTTGATTTTTTTAAACTTACTGTTAAGCGTTAAATCACAGGCCTATCAATCAATACTAAACCATGCCCACAAGGTATATAGCCCCTCCACTTAGACCTTTTCCCTCCACACCATACCAGTGAAACAAAGGAGAAGCCGTGTGAGTTGTTTTTTCCCCTTTTTGATTATTTTGATGTATCACATATTAAAACATAATATTGTCCTCTTGTATCAGTACCTGAGTTAATATGAAGAAATAATAATCCAGTTTCTGGATGCATGTAGCAATTCATAATGTAATAATGGCTCATATTTATTATTTGTTTGATATACAAAATTGTAACACTGTCTTTTGAATGTCCACTATGTACATTGTCTTGAATAAACCACTGAAACTTCATCCAGAATCCTATAAATGTCTAAATATGCACACTACATATGATGTTCAGTGAGACAACACCATCACCAACTACAGCTAAGAAATTTTTTTTTGTCATGCTGGAGTTTTTTGGTGAGAGTCTAGAGCACAGAAAGTGTAGTTAGTGACACCATGTTGAAAATAATTTAAAAGATGAAAATAAAATATATGGAATAAAAATATACCCAGTATAGTGATGTTGACTGCATTGCTGAACTCTCCTGATCCAGACTCACACCAGTACACTGCATCAGTCTGGAGTTTGTTGATGTTACATGAGGGTACAGTCGTGGACCTCCAACCACAATGTGTTATGGCCTGGTGTTTATAAAAGGTTTTCACTCTCCACTTCTCTGAGTTTCCTTCACAGCTCAGTGAGACAGATTCATTTATGAAGTGCTGCACTCTGTTAGGACTCACTTTGAGAGTCACTGCTGAATGAGCATCTGGAAAACATGATAAGAGACCAGGTACAGATATTCAGTTTAAAAAAACATGCAACTTATAACACTATTATTAATACTGTTACTTATGAGAATAAAATATAAATGGTGCATCAGTGGAGACATGAAGTGTGCTACAGAGTGGTTTAAACTGTTTTTGTGGATATTTTGCCTGTTGACTTTTCTGCTTTTTCATTACTAGTTTTGTATTTCTATATGTTGCCTGATCACTTGATAAAGTTTAACCACACCTGTCCAGCCTACTGTTCAAATGAACATATAAAACAAGAAATCAAGCTTATTATGTAAAATAATTAAACATCAACTTTGTGTTTGATGAGTATCTTCAAAAACTGAAATCTGGACTTGGTGGTGGAAGGTCATAGGTAAACCATGATCAATAATCAGATAATGACATCACAACTGCTTCTTGACAGAAGGAGACAAAAACAAACAAACTCACCTCCAGACCAAACAAACCCAGGTTTGCTGTATTGAGTGTAATACACTGGGTCTCCTCTTCCAGCTCTACATCTATATCCTGCTGTGTGTGTCGGTGTATGAATGATGTAGGAATCCTGTTCAGTCCCTTTGATGCTACCAGGTAGCAGCTCATAGATGTAGGAGTCAAGAGATTCTTTGGGAACAGCCTTATACCAGTAAAACCTCCATCCTGCAGATGGTTGTTGAACCTTACAGCTCAGAGTTACTGAGTCTCCAGGACTCAGCCATGATGGAGACACAGTGAGGACCGGTGTTGGTTTATCTGTTGGAAAGTGATTTTCTCAAAATGAAAACGTGTTATTATAAACCTTTAGTCTTTAGTGTTTTTTTCCCTGTTGGTAATGGAGGTCTTTTCTTGTGGAGGTTATTCTTGTTGCCGTTAAATAAATTAAATCAAATTTTAAAAAAGCAAAAGGTGAAGAAAATACATTTAGTTAAATTAAATAAAATAGAAAGGTGGCATGGTAGCGCAGTGGTTAGCACTGGTGGCCTCTGTCTTACCAACATGTAGAGATAGCATATCAATCAGTCATTTGTTTACAGAAGCTCATCATCTTTTTGTTTCTGTTACAGAATCATTGTTATACAGACTGACAGGTGTTGTTAGGTAAGTGTATTTAAGTGTATAGGTATTTGAATGTCTTATACAGAAAAATCCACTATGTGCATTGTCTTGAATAAACCATTAAAACTGCATCCAGAATCCTGTAAATGTCTAAATGTGCACAACACATATGATGTTCAGTGAGTCAGCACCATCACCAATATAGCTGAGAAACTTTAAGTTGTTTCATGCTGGAGTTTTTTAGTGAGAGTCTAGAGCACAGGAAGTGTAGTTAGAGACACCATGTTGAAAATAATTTAAAAGATGAAAATAAAATATATGAAATGAAAACATACCCAGTATAGTGATGTTGACTGCATTGCTGAACTCTCCTGATCCAGACTTACACCAGTACACTGCATCACTCTGCCATGAACTGTCAATGTTACATGTGGATCCATTCATGGGCCTCCACTTATAACAGTCTGAACTGTAGTGGCGGTAGTCCTCAGGAAACCTCATCACTTTCCACATAGTAGAGTTTCCTTCACAGCTCATTGAGACTTTTTCAGAGGTGAAGTGCTGCACTCTGTCAGGACTCACTTTGAGAGTCACTGCTGAATGAACATCTGAAAAATGTGAAGGAAAACATATACATGGATAATAAATAAAAAAAACAATTCAAATAATTCTCTTATGTGTATTTTTTCCATTTATTGATGTTTTAAAGATGTTTTCATTATGTTTTTGAAAACATGTTACCAAGGTAACTACAGAAGCTGTTCACTGTGAAGCTGTAAATTTACCTGCCACCTTTTGTTTTTCACTCCTCTGTCAATGTTCATTGTCTCTATATGCAGTATGAGTCAAAAGTTTGGACACATCTTCTCGTTCCCTTGAATGAAAAACTGTGTACAAACATTTGACAGGTACTGTATAGTCAGTGATTTTTTTATTTGTTTGAATTTTCTCAGGTTTTAATTGTTTCTGTACTTTGTCCATTTACCTGATTTGTTGCCTGCTAATTTTTCTGGCTTTTCATCACTAGATTTTGACTGTTTTGTACGTCTACATGTTGCCTGATCACTAGATAAAGTCTCTTTTAACCACATCTGTCCAGTCTGTTGTCTGAGTAAAAGTAATCAGTATTGGTTGTGAGATGATCTTATCTTGTCAGTTTTTAGTGTTTTGCATTGTGTTTACTGAGTGTGGTGAAAATTGAAATCTTGATTTGATGGACAAAGGTCATAGGTTCACAACAATCAATAAGCAGATAGTGACATCACAGCTGCTTCTTGACAGGAGACAAAAACAAACAAACTCACCTCCAGACCAAACAAACCCAGGTTTGCTGTCTTCAGTGTAATACACTGGGTCTCCTCTTCCAGCTCTACATCCATATCTTGCTGTGTGTGTCGGCCCATGAATGATGTAGGAATCCTGTTCAGTCCCATTGATGCTACCAGGTAGCAGCTCATCACTGTAGAAGTAGTTGTATGGTACTTCAGGAACAGCCTTATACCAGTAAAACCTCCATCCTGCAGATGGATGTTCAACCTTACAGCTCAGAGTTACTGAGTCTCCAGGACTCAGCCATGATGGAGACACAGTGAGGACAGGTTTTGGTGGATCTGTTGGAAAGAGATTTTTCTCAGAATGAAAACATAGTTTGCTAAAACTTTAAGCCCATATTCTCCTGCTTTTTGGGTTGCATGGATTCTAATATTGACTTAAAGGTGACCTAGAATCAAAACCCTATAAATGTGTTTTGAATAACGACAACTTGGTATGTAGAACAGATATGAAGAGAGCCCCAAGACCCACTGCCACTTCCTTCTCAAGTAAATCCCACAACTAGGAAAAGCTGCTGTAAAAAGGCTCATTCACAGTAAGGCTCTGATATAACGTCATACAGGATGACATTAGTGTAGATACTAATTTGTGTCAAACCAACTTTGATGTGTTAATACAAGGCTGTCTACATAAACACAAACCTTCTTTTGTCAAAAAACATATTTTGATTGTATACAATTTTTAATGCAGCCGCATTACAGGTTTCACTTTTTGACCAACCAAACAACATCTGGTAACCTCAATTGTCTAACATATGACACATGGCAATGCCTGTTTTCAGGAACAAGGAGAAAATGTGGACAAGTGGTTGCAATATTATTTGTTTCCTTGATAAGAAAAGTTGGAATATTATGTTATGACGAGCAGATGAAGGTTTTAGATGATCAATTATTTCACTCATTTCCTCCAAGTCAGGAGGCTTAAAGGGTAAAATCTTTGGATATATCTTCCATATATCTTACCGTTCCAAGAAAGGATTTTGTTTGCCAATTCCTTCCCAATATGAACAAAACAACCATTACATTTATAATATTATATTCTTTAGATAATATAATATCCAAAGGATTACTGAAAGACCTTTCACCATCATGGAACTCTGTAGGTAACTTTGCAGCAGCCTAGGCAGCAGTGGCGGATTGGCCATCAGGAGCACCGGGGCGATTCCCAGTAGCCTGACAATCATTCTGGCCTGACATGACCAGTCAACTTCACCAGCAAAAATATAATGAGCAATTAAACCCAGCTATGATGACGGGCAGTAGTAGAACAGAGGATTTGGTATCAAAAAAGCGTTGTCTCTGTAACTGCTGCACTGAGGATCAGCTCTGCCTCTGTTCTACTGAGCTACTCTGTTAGTAAGAGGCACAGCCCGGCAAGGCCTGGCACATTAACTGCAATTACAGGCGTAATCCTGATTTAAACTTGATAATATTTTAATATGTGCTACGGCCCAAGCCAAGGATAATGGTGGGAAATATCTGCCCGACCCGGTGGGCTTCCCCACACACTTCTATCCAACCTGCTTTTCCACCTCAAAACTCTGAAACACCAGTGTGCTGTTTCAATGCAAACAGCAGCTTTAGCTTCAGTGTAAAAAAAAGAGAGATAGAGATAGATATTTAATAAAAAATGTCAATATTTCCTGTTCCTCCAGAAATCAATGTGTTAATTAAGTTTGATAATCACTTCTGCTTCATTTCACAGCTAAAATATGATCATTAGTCTCTTTTAATGCTTTGTTTAGAACATTTATTAACTGATAAAACATTGTTCCTGTTCTCTGTGAGCATGTCATCATCAACCAGCAGGTAAATTAGCATGGCATACTATTTTTTTTTTTTTTAGATATAACCTCTTGATGAATTTACCAAATTCTCTTCCAGGGACCATGCCCCTAGAACTCACTACAGGGTTGAACTGACCACCAGTCCAACGCTGGACTTTTACTTTATTGGCAAAATGTGATTAATCATAATAGCTTAAATAACTTTATCATATATTAAGTATGTAAATGAGATAGAGTGTAGATAATTTTTAATGAAAAGCCAGTATTCAAACAGAGAACCACTGCTTAGTAATTGATTAATAGTTTTCCAATATAAGTATTTCTAAATGATTTGTACACATTGTGATTTAGAGGAGAAGAAGTAGAAATATATTTTCTGTAAAGTTTATTCTTTTTCCTTAATTGCTTTAGTAATTCAGTTGTAAAGCAAGGATATTGAAATCTTTACTAAGTTTCTTAGATGTACCAAAAGGGATACTCTCACTGAACACCAACTACAATATTTATAGCTCTAGCAAGCCCCACAAACTCAGACTCCACTTCAATTGTATCTGACTTCAGAAAAACATCATGCCTCATTTTAAATTTGTAATCACAGCAACCCCCCCTCCCCCCAATAACAAATTCATGTTTACGTTGTGACAAATAATGCATAAATTGATCATATGGTAATTTCTAGAAAGACGTCTTATACTAAAGTGAAAAGTAGGGAGTGTATCAGAAGACACAGAATCACATATGCTGTTAAATTCTACTTCACTGAAAAAGCTACACAGTTTAGATATATATGTGTGTATCAGGATCAACATCAGAACAATAAGAGTAACTATAACAGATTCAAGAAGCTCAAAACTTTGACCAAAATAATCAGATTTGTTATTGTCCACAGAGTATCTTTAAAACACCTGGGAACACAACAACCAGATGGTGGAAACTATCTGTGCATCAGAGGAGAGTGATCACACAAATGTTTATAATTGGTCCAACAGTCTCCCCCTGAAACTTTCCGCCATGACCTCAAGGTCACTATTTATTCTCACAATCGCCCCCAGCGTTGTCAATATATTACATTTTGCAGACGTGTTGTGTTCGCTTGCGACAATATACACAACACACCAAACGACTACAAAATATGCATAGAAGTCATGATGCGTACATATGCGCCGTCTGCAACTATTCCAGCCCTAAGAGAGAAAGCGCTTTAGTCAGTGGGAGAAGAGAAGACAGCCAGATTTGACACCCACAGTTTTGGTTGCTCCACCCAGAGTGCGCACCTCTAATGAAGGCACTTAGTTGACAGACTACACACAGCTAAAAAGCCTGCAAGTTTTCCCCCTGACATGCATGGGAGAGTCGAGTATGGGACCCACACTATTTTCAGTGGCTCATTCTCATTATTTTGCAGTTATTTAATTCTAATAAATATTTTGACCAAGCTTTATGGCATGTTGATGTAATACTTCTATCTCTACATTTCTATATGTTTGTGTCCCACTTCTTGTCCCTGTGTGTGTAACAAGCAGTGTGTACACCCGCCTATTAAAATTGATAATGTGCCCTTAAAATAATGGTGACTTCAGACCAGGTTTGCTATTTAGAGAATGTGGGTAAAGAAAATGGCAGCTACATCAGTCTGAAACTAATAGACACGTGTCATAACCACCAACCCATCGCAAAAGAGCACAATGTTGAAAATAATTTAAATATAAGATGAAAATGAAATATACATAATGAACACATACCCAGTATAGTGATGTTGACTGCATTGCTGAACTCTCCTGATCCAGACTCACACCAGTACACTGCAACACTCGACCGTGATGTGTAGATGACGCATGTGGATCCAGTCATGGACCTCCAGTTATGACAGTATGACCTGTAGAGGTAGTTCTCAGGAAAGCTCCTCACTCTCCACTTAGTAGAGTTACTTTCACAACGCACTGACACAGCCTCATGTACGAAGTGCTGCACTCTGTCAGGACTCACTTTGAGAGTCACTG